>RJVU01044706.1:3675792-3743224 GCA_003731715.1 Anabarilius grahami
AAAAAAATGAACTTAAATGATTTTAGCAAATGGCTGCAAAATAACAAAGAGTGAAAAATGTAAGGGGGTCTGAATACTTTCTGTACCCACTGTATATACCCCTCAGTCTGGGTCCACAGTATAAATACTAACGTATAAATTTTACCCTGGAGCATCTGCCTCCATAAATGTATTTCTCCTGCAGTGGGGCCGATGGTAAAGATGAATTATTCTGAGACACTTTATGGAGCGTGTTAATGCATTCTCTCTGTGCAGGAGTGATCTATACCACTCAGGCAGCATTTAAAGCGACTTGTATTCTGCTCAATTTGATGCTAAACTTTCAATTTGAAGGTTGATTTAAAGCCAGTGTAATGAAACGTTAACAGCAAACAATTACTCTTCATGACACCACTGAATGTACACCAGTTCACGTCTATTGTGTTTCAAACATGCATGCTGTATTCTGGGGCCCTTGAGGTTTATCATCCCTGTTGAAAGAGTAATCTGAAACTCATAAGGATGAATGCAGACACAACAGTAAGCTACTTGTGTAAGGTCGTATACCTGAACCTAATCCAGCACCTCGCCAGCCTTAATTCAACAGTTTGCTGGTCTCACAAACAGATCGAACATGCATGGAGAAGTTAATCATGTTTTTTCCACTTCGCTCAGACAAACACAACGAACATGCATGGAGAAGTTAATCATGTTTTTTTCCACTTATTTTGTGCCCTGGGTTTTAATCAAAGATCAACTAATGCTGAAAAAACCCCACAATGGTCCACTGAATAATTCATTATATTATGTAGTGCTGAAGTGAGAAAAGCTCCTTTCCAGGTCACTATTGAGGGTAATGTTGCATCAGGCACAAACACCGTGGCTGTTTTGCTTTAGGAATAAATACAACTACCAGAACTGCTGTGAAGAGGTGATTGTACAAAATATTTTAAAGATGTTAGGATAAAAAGATTAAAACTGTGTGTGTAAGTATCCTGTAAATAAATAATAGTAATACTACTACTACTACTAATAATAATATAATCAAAATAGTAATAAATATATCAAGTTGTTTGTATGAGTTTGCATTGCAAAGCAAATGCTGAACATGTCTGATTCATATGGAGTTAAACGTACCAGTTATGCACCATGAGCTTCTGGACGGCCAGCAGGGCATTATAGCGGACAAGCTGGTCTTCATGATGCATGTGGTTCATCACTAGTTGTTTACCACCCAGCTGTTCGATCACCCTAAAGGACAGAGAAGCAGAGAGAAGCAGTTCCAGATTATTATGTTCTGCAAGATGGGTAATAACACAGGGCCTCTTTGCCTTTCAATTTAACTCTGGGAATAACAGAGAACAACAGCTGCATTATTTCTGGCAATGCCAATCATTAAAATTAAAACACATTACAGCATAAGACTCAACAAAACTCACAAAACTCAAAAAGCAGTATAAGTCTTTATCTTAAACTAAAAAACAACATTTTCTGAAGAAATTGCGACAAAAATGTGAATGACATTTCTTGTAGAAAATGTGAAGGAAAACATTAGTCCTTGCAAAAAAGGTGCCCTTTTAGGAAATGTTGTAAATAAAAAAATAAAAAAACAAATAAACCATTTAAAATGTAACATTTTATGNATAATATATATATATAATATAAAAATATATACAAAAAATTGATTGAAAATCAATGTTTTATTTTTTATATAAAAAATTTAAATCTTGCTAGTTACACCACAAAATGTTCAATTTTACACAGTAAATCTAGATTTGATTTTTTGATGCAACTGGAAACAGAGGGAATGACCTTTTAAAATAAAATAAAAAAGCAACCACAAATACAGAGTATTTTTATGCATTTCACATTTCATAATCAGAATCTTATGCTTTGTGAAATACACAAAAAAAACTTATTTGATAGCACTTCTAAGAACTGCTAAATGAATTTTCTATTTAAAGTAATTTTGAACTCGATCTGAAATGTTCACTGTAGAAAAATGTGGCCTTCTATGAGAAATATATATACACACACACACAGGTTTGTTTTTGTGAATTGTGGGGACATTCTGTAGGCATAATGGTTTTTATACTGTACAAACCGTATTTTCTATCGCCCTACACCAAAGTCAATGGCGCAATATTTGATTTATTTAAAGAAAGAGTTAGTAATATGCGCCTATATGCGGGTGCACAATGCGTGTACACTCTGCTTGGAACACGCAGCAGTACACAAACTTGCCAAATATTGAAAATAAAAGGATTACAAATGTAAAAGATTATTATTGTGTGCATTAAGATAAAAATGTTTTGGTGGAATCCGGCTTTTCCCGTAGATGGTCTGCTCGCGCACTTTAACCTCGCGCTTGAGCAGATCCATTTCCTCGCAAGAGAAGCGTTCAGTTTTTCTGCTTGTAAATAGCGAATCCGCCATGGTGCGAGCACAACTGGCTTTTAAAGGGAATGGGAGATGAGACTCTGATTGGTTTATTGCACGTTACGCCCAAAGCACACCCATGACTCATTAAGAAAATAGGGAAAACCCTTTTAGACCATGTGCTGGGCGTGCCGACCATTTTTCCCATCCTTAAACTAGCAAAAGTGGATTCGGACACGCCCTAAGTGCATTTGCATTGTGTGCTTTAGACCATGCGCTTAGATCGTTAAAATAAGGCCCATAGACTTTAATATGGAGTTGGTCCCCCCCTTTGGGGGACAGCTTCAACTCTTCTGGGAAGGCTTTCCACAAGATTTTGGAGTGTTACTGTTTATTGACCATATTTTTGCCCATTCATCCAGTAGAGCATTTTTGGCACTGATGATGGACGAGAAGGCCTAGTTCGCAAGCTCCATTCCCAAAGGTGTTTGGTATGGTTGAGGTCAGGGCTCCATACTAGACAGTCAAGTTTTTTCACACCAAACTCATCCAACCATGTCTTTATGGACCTTGCACTGTGAACTGGGAAACAGTCATGCTGGAATAGAAAAGGGCCATCACCAAACTGTTTCACCAAAGTTGGAAGAATAGCATTGTCCAAAATGTCTTGGTATGCTGAAGCATTAGGATTTCTCTTCACTGGAAGTAAGGGGACTAGCCTAACCCCTGAAAAATAGCCCCATACCATTATCCCTACTCCATCAAACTCTACAGTTGGAACAATGCAATCAGGCAGGTAATATTCTCTTTGCATCTGCCCGGACTCACCCATAAGACTGCCAAACAGAGAATTGAGATTTGTCACTCCACAGAACACATATCCATTGCTCCAGAGTTTGGTGGCCTGCTTTACACCACTCCATCCGACGCTTGACATTGTACTTGGTGATGTGAGGCTTGCATGCAGATGCTCAGTCATGGAAACCTATTCTATGTAGCTCCTGCCACACACTTTTTGTGCTGTTATTAATGTCTATGGAATGAGCAGAGCATTGGCGACTTTTACGCACCACGAGCCTCAGCACTGGGTAACCCTGCTCTGTCACTTTACGTGGTCTTCTGCTTCATGGCTGAGTTGCTGCTGTTCCTAAAAGCTTCCACTTACCAATAATAACCCTTACAGATGACAGTGGAATATCTAACAGGGGTAAAATATTACAAATTGACTTATTGCAAAGGTGGCATCCTACCACAGTACCACCTTTTTGTGCACAAAAAAAAAAGAAAAATCAGTCTCCTATGCTGTTAACGCAGTAAACGCAGTGCAGCGCTTCCAGGTTCTACGTCAGAACGGCGACTCAGTATTGGACGATGCTGTTCACTTGAGCAGCACGACGCATGCGTGTGACGCTGATGCAGGAGCTGGCCAATAATGAGTCAGCGTTCTGACATAGAACCCGGAAGTGCTGCACTGTGTTTACTATGTCAACAGCTTAGGAGAATGACAGGGAAGAGAAGAAATTGTTGAATAAAGTAGTTATTTTTGTTTTGTTTTTGCGCACAAAAAGTATTCTCGTCACTTCATAACATTAAGGTTGAACCACTGTAGTCACGTTGACTATTTTAACAATGTCTTTACTACCTTTCTGGACCTTGAATGTGGTAATTATTTTGCTTTCTATTGGGGATCAGAAATATCTTAATTTGTGTTCTGAAGATTAATGAAGGTCTTACGGGTTTGGAACAATATGAGAGTGAGTAATAAATAACAGAAATTTCATTTTTGGGTGATTTAACCCTTTAATTTTGAATGCAGGAGATGAACACATAATGTAACAATAGAAACATATAAGTGACTATATAAACAAACAAGGAGATAATCAGTAACCAAGAAAATCAAAACTGAATTGAGCAGAGAAAAAGGAACTAAACAGAATATATAAGTCCGTAACCGTGACACTTGCAAGTTATTTTTTAAATAAGGAATATTTATTTATTCTATACTTTCTTCTCACATTTAGCCACAGTTAAAACAAAATCACTGCTTGGTAACAAAAGATGGAAAGGCAACAACTCGACACATCACAAATGAGTGTAATTCTTTTGGGCAACTGCTCACTTGCAGAAGATAATTTGTTCTACAGTGGTCTAATTACAGGGTTAGAACCAAGGCTAATGCAGACCAAAGAGTCCCTATAGATTCACTGTGGTTTCTTTGAACATTGGGGGCGTTCTAAAGAGGAAAGCGAGAGTGTGCGTTCTGAGTGGCCAACCTCAGGGGGAGGAGAGTAGGGATTAGAGAAGGTATTAGCCACTCACAGCGGAGTTGGACACAAGTGGCGGATCACTCTACTTTTAGAGGGAAGCTATAACCTTCTTGGGTCTAAAATTGATTGGCCGATCACGAATGCTACGTGCCGACAAAATAAATGGCAAAGCTTGGGCAATATCTTGCAATAGGTCAGCCTGGATGAGTTAGTATGCTGCTCTCTTTGAAGTGATGTAAGTTTAAATTGACACTGATATCATCGTATGCAAGCAGACTCCACAGACGGTAATAACTCTAACCTGGGCGATTCTGAGCCCTATTATCATACAGAGCAACAGAATATTTGGTTATTTAGAAATAGTCAAAAAAAAAAAAAAAATGCACAGCCGCAGAGTCAGAGAAATGGTAATTTTACAGATGAAGGATGAAAGACACTCGCTCACCTCTTGCCGCGGGGGTAATGTCTCACGTATTCCCCCACATCGTGAGCTGCAACAGCAATAACCTGAGGGTCATCAGACACTTCCAACAACCTGGTCAGTATCCTGGCAGGAAGCACAAACACACAATCATTTCAGGTCCCCAAAAGCAATCAGTAACACCTCCAGGGCAATACTAAACCCACGCTAAGCAAATATATCCCAGGGTACTGTACAGCTGGTGATGTGGTGTCTACCTCAGTCCGGGAAAATATTAAAGGTTCTGATAGTTCAGCAAGATACTAAAATGGGGAAACATGTAAAACTGCAAAAAAGTGTCTTCCTAAACAGCAAGATACATTACATTTACATATATTTTAAAACCTAATTTATTCCTGTGATTGCAACGCTGAATTCTCAGCATCATTACTCCAGTCTTCAGTGTTACATGATCCTTCAGAAATCATTCTAATATGCTAATTTGTTGCTCAAGAAATTAATTAATTAATCAGTATTAATTATAAATAAAATCTTTTCTAACATTATAAAATGTCTTTAAACTCAATTCAGATAATATATAAATTTCATTACATTACAAAACATGGTAACACTTTATTTTATGGTTCAATTCTCACTTTTAACTAATTGCTTATTAGCTTACATATTACAAGTATATTGGTTGTTTATTAGTACTTATAAAATGGTTAGCTCCTGTCCTTGATTCTGATTGGTCAATAGCTGTGTTTTATTCATGATAAAACACAACTATGACTGCTTCACTCAACGATTCTGTGTATCTCTACACAACACCCTTAGCAACGTAAACTGTATGTTCTCAATTGACATTGTTCATTGAAGCTTACTGTATTATGTAGAAGAGTATTGTGAGAAAAGATCGAGTGAGCAAGTTTATTATCTGCATTTAGATTTAGCATTTTCCTTCAGGTCAGTCCTATGTTCATAATAAAAAATCTGTTTAAATGTCCGATGCATTATCTTGTCCTTTTAACAGTTAAGGGGTTTTCCCGTGACTTACAGTGCTAGTCAAAGCATTTGTCAGTTGCGTCTTGTTCCGTGTTCACAACAGTTCAGTCTTTTCAATGTAAAAGTCTTCGCTACTGACTGACACACTCATAAAGACAGTCTTTGCCGCCATCTAATGGCGTAATAATGTAACTTCTGTTGCTGTTCACGGTCAGGGACTATTTTTCCGGCGGAAGGAAGGCTTTTAGGGAAAGTTTACTTCATGAAAGTTGCATTGATACATATTTTTGGCTTTAATATTTGTATTGTGTGGTAACCGTTTTATAAAAGCAATAAGGTACTCGAGGCTAGTGCTGTATCGTGAATAAGTCACGGCTGAAGGGCGTAGTTAGGCATGACGCGAAGCCTCTCGTACCTTATTGCTTACTTATAAAGCACATATTAATGCCTTATTCTGCATGACCTTATTCTACATCCCTTATTCCTACCAAATACGCTACAAAAACTACCTTACTAACAATTAATAAGCAGTAAATTAGGAGTTAATTGAGGCAAAAGTTGCAGTTAATAGTGAATACGTGTTCCCTAGACTGAAGTGTTACCCACAATATATCATTGTATCATATCAATGATATTCTGACAAACCAATGACAAATACTTTTTGTGTCCATTGTATCTAGAACGCATCTTGAAGTTTTCTTGGGGTAAATTACAAAATGTTGTGAGATTTATGCTTTGTAACCCATCCAATATATAGTCTTGAAAACACGTCTTAAACAAATCTGTGCTTCTTAAGTGAATGTGTTTCATTTAATGGATGTTGAGATATTTTCAACAAAAATGCTGCTTAAGAAAATGACTTATTTTGCAGCAGCCAAGAAGTTTGTTGCTCTGGGGAATATAATTTCAATCTATTTCTGCTCTCAAACAATAGATCAAGTATGAGACAGGTCTTCATGGCATGAAAGCGTGAAATTATAACAGTCATGCAGAATGGAGAGAGAGGGTTCAAGCACTACAAATCACCTGCACACTGAGAAAGAGATGGAGGGAAAAAAGAGAGACGAACTGAAGTAAAACACAAATTGCTGATGGCTGAAATGGAGCCTTTGTGCTGATTGCGGAGAGGGTGGTGATGAGAGGAATGAGATGAGTAGATTAGGATTTAAACGGAGCTGTCAAAAGGGTCGAGCAGACGCATGATTACACTACTGAGAGACGATGAAAATGAGAGTTTCAACTGATAATTCTCGGCTCTGGTTTCAACTTGTGCAACGTTCGCCACAGGGAGGAGAGGAACACGCACACAACTGCACAATGTTTCTCAGATTGTAAAAACAGCTTGTGTAAAAACAGTACAGTGTGTTCAAAACTGTAATTTAACCATGTGCTCGATACTGCAAAAATCGTTTCAGTCCCTCTCTGAACACTTGACCCCTGCTAACATCTTTTATTATAAAAGCTGAGAGAACTGAAAGCACTCATTATGACTATTCACACGTGTAGTATTACTTCACACAGCATGTATGTTTTAAAGCAGCCACTTTCACATTCCAATATTCTTAATGATTGTTTTTTGTCTTTCTTTTTTGGCCACGATACTGGAATTTCTATTTTCCATACGATACCTTGAAAAGTATCAATATTCGATACCACTTTCGATAACACAGAAAAAAAATGGTGCATCTATACTGTCGTATAGATCGTTTAGATATAATTTCTTTCAAAAAAATGTATCACTTTATATGATAATGCTTTTAAGCTTTTTTCATATATAAACATTAATCATTTACATTTACATTTATGCATTTGGCAGACGCTTTTATCCAAAGCGACTTACATTGCATTTATACTATACATTTGTATTGGAGTATGTGCAATCCCTGGGATCGAACCCATGACCTTGGCATTGCTAGTGCCATGCTCTAACCACTGAGCTACAGGAAAGCTATCGTCATTACAATTATCTCACAAATATTTACTAACTTAATGTATTTGTTTTTATAATGGGGTCATTTTTACACACAGCACAAGGAAGCTTGATTTCAAATGATAAATTAAAATTAATTTTAATTAAAGTAAACAGTAATAAAATACATAGCAGTAGTATACAATAACAGTAGTATTCTGGTAAGAAACTGAAAAAGTAACTAATTAAATTTAAAATAACATTGGATAATCTTCATTGTAAACATTAAATACAGATTAATCAATTAAAGTTGCATAAGTTAATCAGTCAAGAGCAGTAAGTGATTTTCTCTTTGTGTTTTGTTGTTTGATTAACATTAACAACATAGAGCGGCACGTTTATTAGGCTGCTGTCCCTTTAAGACCTGAGGTACGCACGGATCCAAAATACTGTTGCGCATTCTTCCTGAACTGTTTACGACTGTGTTTACGTTAATACTCACCAAGATTTTATTTATGAGTATATTTGACCATTAACAAGCCACGAAAAATAGCTCATTTTGGCACTTGTATGTCAGAGGTGGCTTGTGTGCACTTTGAATATGAGTGCAAAATCTGCGGGAATGAGCAGAATTATGCGCAATCCCGCACCAAAATTCAGACCCGGTCACACCAACACAATTTTACCGGAGTGAATGAGACGCCTGCAGATACTACAGAAAGGAGTTTTGGAAATGTTTCAGATATTTCAGTATCGATACATATCGAAATATCTATATTTTTGACAACACTAATTAAGAGGAGAAATAGAGAAATCACAAGCACCCAAATATATTTTTTGAGGCCACTGTATGTTTAATTACGTTTTCTTGGGGTATGTTAATCAAATGAATTTATGTTTTTTTCTTAAACCATAAATCAACACAATTTATTAAGGTTTATTGCTTTGTAATTCAATATATTTTTTTGAAAAAAGTATTTTTATCTTGTTCAATTTTGTTCTTCTCAAGCAAATGTGTTTTGTTTGAAGGATACTAAATCATTTTTTACAGGATAACAAGACAAAAATATATTGTTCGCTGCAATTTGAACCACAACCAGTAATAACACTTAAAAAAAAGTTAAAAAAGAAAAAAACCTCAATACTCATAATTATACCAATTGGATTGGAGGCCGTGTGTTAAAAAAAAACCAAAAAAAAAACCACTTATTTATTTAATATTTTTGGCTGTTTTATTTTTGAAAAAAATCTCAGCCTTCAATTTATCATTTCATCACAAAATTCAAACAATAAACGTGGTTTTGACATTCTATGATGTGGTGTAGAACAGAGAGTGAGTGAACCAATCAAATCTTTGGGCTCTATCATACAGCCGGCGCAATGCGGTGCCAGGCACGACACAAGTGCATTTGCACCCATTTGTGTGCCCATGAGCGTGCTGGTCTGAAAACGAGGTGTGTTCAGGTGCATTGTTGGCGCGTTGCTATTTTCAGGCAACTGAAATAGACTGCTCCATTGACCAACTGAAACCTGGTCTAAAGTCAATGGCACAATATTGGTTTTGTTATTTAAAGAGCACATTAGTAATATGTGCCTATATGCGTGTGCACAACGCGCGTACACTCTGCTTATTGCACACACAGGGTTTGTCAAAATGCCAAATATTACAAAGAAAAAGATTAAATGTAAAAGATTATTATTGTGTGCATAAAGATAAAAATGTTTTGGTGGAATCCGGCTTATCCTGTAGATGGTCTGCTCGCGCGCTTTAACCTTGCGTGCGAGCAGATACGTTTCCTCGCAAGAGAAGCGTTCAGTTTTTACGCTTGCAAATTACGGCGAATGCTTGAAAATAGCAAATGCACCATGGCGTGAGAGCAACTGGCTTTTAAAGGGAATGGGAGATGAGACTCTTGATTGGTTATTTCACGTCACACCCAAAACACATCCATTACTCATTAAGAGAATAGGGACAACCTTTTTAGACCATGCGCCTGGTGCGCTGATTATTTTTACCGTCGTTAAAGTAGCAAAAGTGGTTTCGGACACGCCCTAAGTGCACTTGTGCCATGCGCGTTAGACTATGCGCTTAGATCCATAAAATAGGGCCCTTTATCTTTTTGGCCAGCCCTAGTCCAAACAGCAGGTTCTTCTTACTTCAGCAGCTCGTAGTTCTTCTCATTCAGGCGAACAGCATTTTCCCTCCAGAACTTCTCCGACTTGTGCACTGGACTCCACTCCAGGCGTCCAGACTTCAGCTCAGAGCTGTACTCATCAAAAGAACTGCAGGAGGAAGAATGGAAAACACTATCAACATGTGAGGAAAAAGAAACATGTTTAAAACACACTGAGAGAGTATGAGGGCTTTACCTAAGATCCTGAACGCTCTCTCCCAATCTTTCCAGGAGGAACTTGATGTCATCAGTGATGTCCTCATCATCATATTTCTGCTGTTCCAGGTTCTCCAGCTGTTTGAGCACTTTGCACTGGATCATGGCAAGAGCGTATTCCTGACGGGTCTCTCTCTCAGCTGACTTCTCCAACAGGTTCTACAGCAAAAGAACAAACATTAATCATGTTAATGCCGTTATAGTAGAATATAATTAAATGGATAATTAAGCACTAAGAGTACTGGAAATAATCTAAGCACCATTTATTTGGATCTCTAGAACAAAATCAATCATATTTAAATATTTAATTCCAAGTACACCTTGTTATGAGTGCAATAATTTAAAAAAATACAATTTATTTTGTGATTATTTAAACTATAGCAAGCGTTTTCTTTTATCAGATTTCATTTGAAGGTGCATACTATGTTACCATGGTGTTTAATAATAAAGACGATATATTAAAAATTCAAACAAAAGATGAACTTGAAGAATTTCAGATAAACAATGGTTGAATAGCTAACTTGGACCTTAAAGAAATAAGACAAAAAATCTGTCCTTGGCTTCTGCAGTCAAATGATTCAGTAAATTCAAGACATTGCACAGCACTGGAATAAATTATAATTTGAATTACAATTATATTAGAGATGGTTGTAAAGTGAAAGTCAGTTTTTTAAATATGCATTCAACAAGATTTTTCATTTTTCTTGAAAGTTTCTGCTACTTTTAAAAATCTACACAGAGTGCGCAGTGATGTTTTACCGGCACCCGTTTGACACAGCCCCTTTGAACAACCAAAAGAAAAAAAATGAACCTCAGCATTGAGCAATGTGACTTGAAGAGGAAATTAATATGTCAAATTATAATAAAAGTGCTTTTATTTCTCAGAATTCATTACACTCTTAATGGATATGGTTCATTTAGCAGCAAATGCTAACATAAGCATTGACTTCCTTTTTAAAACCCTTTGCTCTCAGCTGTACTAAAATTAGATGTTGCTCTTTGAAAACTCACCTAAAAGCCTTAAAAACATGCCCTTTCTGGCATTACTGGAAAATTATTCTTTAGTTGTTCATCTAGTTGCTACCGGTAGTCATCAAGTTAAATTGCTTAGATCAAATTGGGTGAAATATCAAATTAACTCATGCTGCAACTATAAGAAAATATAATCAGTTAATGGACACGAGGATGCTCAGAAAAAAAATCTTAGGAAATTAATAAATGAATCATATTTTCCTTTCATGTCTGCTGGTTTGATAAAGTTTGGCTATAGATTTTATGATAGACTCAAGGTGGTTCATAAGTTTCTTTCCTCTCAAGCAGCCTCAGAAGACAAGCTCTCAAACAAGTTAAGTATTGATTGCTGATGAAACAGAACCATATGTCTTTTTGAATGGACCTGGATCACTGTTACTGAGACACTTCAATTAGAAGCTACTGGAGTAAAAAACAAGTCATTATTAGGCGTCTCACTGCTTTTCAGCAGTGTTTAATCAGTAGAATCGTGACATTATAATACAATAAAGCCCCTGACAAAATTGAACGATTAGAGTCAGTGAACGCTCAGCCATCCAGCATGAAGGATGTCATGCTGTTGCATGTATGAAGGACAACAAAGACTTAAAAGAAAAGCAAGTACGCTTGCAAAGGAAGAGTTCATTTTAGGAATCCTAATAGAGCGATAGCTGCAGCGTTGAATTACAACAGTAATGCATATTAAAGAGGTGATGAGCAGCGCTGGCATTTTAATTTGCAGCAGCCTAATATTTTGTTTCAATGCGGACTGCTGTAAGGCAGTTTGACAGGTCTTGACTTTGGCAGTCTTGCTGCAAACATACATTTTTTATGCAGTCCGGACACATTTATCAATCTTAGACAAAGGTTTAATACCTATTCTCATTTTGAGGGAAAATAAATTATAATAAGATGAACAAAAAATGCTAATGTTCTGTATTAGTTATGTATTACAGTGAGTCAAATCCTTTATCAGATCCAATTCCCATGGAATCCCATACTCTCTGAGCCAAGAGAGGAAGTCTCTTTCATACATTTGTAACATACTTTCTGTCCATATTATGCTTGTTTTTGTGATGGAAATGTTTTATGTAATAGGCTCAGAAAAGGTCAAAAGGGTATTTCAACATGTAATGTTTCAGAAAAGTGCAGACAGATGCTCAGATCAAAGACTATGCATATCTATACATATCACATGATCAAAGAATCTAGACTTACCCAAAAAGTGCACAGTAGAAACACAATAGAACTAAAAATCATATGATTAGCTTAGATCAGGAGTATTCAATTAAAGTTCCAAGAGGTCCAGTCTCTATATCTCCTTCCCAGTGGAGGTCTGGACAATACTTTTTGGAACAGTTATACATTTCCATAGGGGCAGCCATAGTACTTTGTAAAAGAAAAATCCTAAACACTCAAAATAGTCAAAGATGAGAATCTTGGGCCCCGAGAGGCAAAGCAGTGATGTCTAAGAATTTTTACCAATATTTACCAAAAAAAAGTAAATATTTCTCCCAACTGGATATGAATACAAAAAGGTTAGATCAGATGTTTTATCAGGCTATTTATATTATTATTATTATTATTTTATTTTTTTACATTTAGTCCCCTATGTGTAAGCACATAATGTGTAAGAAAACATTCTATATTTTGCTCAAAGTAATAAACTATTAAAACAAACAACGTATATAATCTTATAATCAATACTCTCATCGTGAGCACAAAACAAAGTTAACTAGTAATTTCAAAGATTTTTGTCTTCCCTTTGCCATCTCTAAATAATTTTCCAAATTACAAACGTTGTTTATTATGAAATGCTGTTAATATGCTGATTAATAATGCTAAATGTAGCTATGGGGAAAAACAAAACATCTAAAGGTGCCAAGCGTTAAACTGTCATAAACCTGGTTTAGTTAAATGTTTGGAGTCATCTGTACGACAGACTGCATTTCCTGCATTCTCGTTTTCTGCAGCGTTTTAGAAAAGTATATACTTTGCTGCTCACCGTGTTTCTGCTACTGTAGTTAAAATAACCGCGTCATCTGCAGCTCTTTACGTCTTTAGCAGGAGAGAGAAGCAATGCGCATTTAGCAGAAAGGGCTTGAATGAAGCGTGTTTGGCTCTAGATAAAAATATTAGATGATGTAGTGCCGAAAGATAATTACCATAAACAACCCTGAGTGCTTGTGGTGTGTACCACTCCATTGTTTTCATGCGCTGCTTACTTTTTCATGCTAGTCGATGAGTTGATTCAACTCCACAGCAACTACATAAATTTATCCACTAAACATTAAGAAATGTCCAGTTGCATTCTAAAAGTTGTAACTTCTTCCTGAGTCTCTTCATCAGTGTCTGACTCCGGTTTGAACAATGTAAGGCTGAACACCGTTACTGACAATTGTCATTTTGGCTGCGTGAGATTCTCCAGCTTTGTTGTTATTGAGCTACCGAAGCACGAGCTGTTAAAGCCCACTTCTGGAAAGGGGGCTGGGAGCAGCAGCTGATTTGCATTTAAAGGGACACACGCAAAAATGGCGTGTTTTTGCTCACACCCAAATACGGGAAAATTTGACAAGCTATAATAAATGATCTGTGGGGTATTTTGAGCTGAAACTTCACAGACACATTCTGGGGACACCAGAGACTTATATTACATCTTGTAAAAGGAGCATTATAGGACTGCAGAAGTGGTAAAATGGCGCAAATGTCCGACGGTCCGGATGGTACCAAGCATTATATTGACAATTCTGATGTTGTTCGAAATCATGAAGAAGTCAGATTAGTAGGTTGAGAATTGAGAATTTCCAAGACATTTTGCAACACAATAAATCACGGTCAGAAATCTAATCAGCCTAACGTACAGCTCTAGTTAACAAGATGATGGATTGTTAGCATAGTGCTGTCCTACACCTTCCTCTGTGACATTCTGCATCTATGCATACTTACACACTGCTTTCCCATTCAGTGGAAATAAGACATTGATGAATGAGCAGTAAGTGTGGCTCGCTTGCATGAGAGTAAATTAACATGTTAAAAAGAGACATTCAGATGTAGAATTGAAAAATGATAGAGAGACATAACAGTGCTAGATACTAAAGATTGTCAGATAGCTAGATAGAATGTTCGATAGAATGACAAACAAAGAGAGAAAGAGATAGATATAGAAATAGAGATAGATATGAAGGAAATATACTATATATACAGACTATAAACAGACTATAGAGTAGAGAAATGACATTATGTTCATTTATATTGTATTTATCCGTCATACTTCTGTTCTCTTGGAGAACTGTTGGCTATATAAGAATAGATATAGAGAGATGGAGAGAGTTTGTTTGTTTGTTTATGATTTAACACCATGTGAGCTACCTCGGCTATATTCATGGTGAGAACAAGATTTTTTTTATATATAAAGGAAAAAAAAATTGTTTTTTAAATTTGATCTTAGATAAAAATTCTAAAACTAAATCCTTACTTCATTAAAAATCTTATCATAAAAGTCAACAGAAAAATAAAGAGTTCTAACAAAATTTCAACCTAACACAATCCATCAAAATATGCTTGAATGATAATGGATTCTGGCACAAAGGGCATAAAGCAGAATCTTCACCCATTAACAGAAACATAAGGGTTAGTCTGGAGTTCCCTATTCGACAGCGTGTGTAAATAATATGATCCCTGTGATTTTCAAACTGGACACAACGTTTTGCACCAACCACAGGATTGATTTTATATAGTTCAGTTTGCCATTTCTTACAAATGTAAGTATTTATAATAGGTCTGAGGTCTTGGAATTGGGAATTTGTAATACCACAATGCCCTGGTACCCAACAAAAAATGCCTTTAAAATTCTGTGCCTCCAAGGACTGCAAACTATTTAAAATTTCCACAAATGCCGGGTGTTCAAATTTGGAAGATGCCAGAGTCTGAAGACAAGATTTTGAGTCTGTCATTAATAGGAAATTTCACTGCTGAGACGTTTTAATATGCTGCAATGCCAAAATGATATCATTGACTTCTGCAGTGAAAACAGAAGGAATTAGGAATCTGTACTCCACTTTTCTGATGACTGACCACAAAGCCAGATGAAACATGTTCTTCAGTCTTTGACCCATCTGTATAAATTGGGATATATGATGGAAAACTTTCTCTGATACTTAAAAATTGTTTGTGGTTATCATTTGGATGGGTTTGAGATTTTTTGTTTCTTGTTAAATCCATGATCATGACTGTTTTTTTGATATTCCAAGGGGGAATACTACAGAAACGTGTCTGGCTCAGTACATTTAAATCAACTTTTATATTTCCCAGGTGGGGCTTAATCCGCAGTCCGAAGGGACAAATACTCCTTGGTTTTTTGTCATACAATGAAGAGAACTGAGGTAAAAAAAACTGTTTGGTAAGATGGATTATTTTTGAGATGGAGAAAGTGAAAGATAAAGAGAGATATGTAGATATATAGTGAGAAAGAGAAATGGTGAGAGAGAGAGAGAGAGAGAAAGATCAGTAGACAGACAGAGATAAATTCTATGAAGGAAATATGCTATATATGCACAATATTAATAGACAACAGAGAAGGAAATAACTATTTTATGCTCATTTATATTGTATCAATAAATCATATTTGTTGTCTATTTCATTTAATTGCAGCTGTTCTTTTGGAGAACTGACTCAGACCAAGTGACGTACCAAACCATTCCTATTTAATCAAATCTCTATACTGAGAACAGAGAGATATAGCTGTGCAGTTGATTATATAATATCAATAAAGAATGTTGGCCATATATATAAAAATAAAAAGAGGTCCATAATCAGATTCAATGATCAGTTGATTAACAGATAGAGAATCACAACTATGCTAAACTACAGACCAATATCCTCAAATCTGAGAATTTAAAGTATTGCTTTAGACCTATATATAACAGTGGTGAAGAGTGTACTAATGTGGAACATAAATAATGGCAAAAGTGCAGAGGCAGATCCATTGATGGCTGCAAAATGGAAGTCATGTAATCATGGACAGACACAGAAAGAGAATACCTTGTCAGGACAACTTAATAAGCTCTTCAGCAGGTGAGATGAATGAAGCCCTGCTCTCTAATTCAATACTGTCAGCGACATGGACAATGAATTCATTACACAACTCTAATACCAACAGAGCCCAGCTTTCAGGGTTAATTTGAACATTAAATGTAGCCTGCGCCAACAACGCCATGTGCGGGAAAATGAAATGCAGAATAAGAGTAACAAGCACCCTGTTTTTGTGCCTCGGCTATGTATTAAACAAATATGCACCGGCAGAGGAAAAGTAATAAGCCTGGCGGAAGATAAAATGCCTTAGGACTAAATTTGGTCTAGCACTATATCCTAATTCAAATGATCAACATGAGCAGGAAGGGAATGTGGGGTGACAAGTTTTTTTCTGTTTCTAGCCTCTAAAAACCAAGCACTGAATGGGTGATGACGCGAGAGTGTGGAAGAGATTAAAATGAGCGCTTTTGTCAATCTGCAACCTTAATAAAGTAATAATGGGGTTCTTAGTATATTCACCATGAAAGCTCTGGGTAAATTAAATCCTTTCAGAATAAAAGAGTGAGTGATCCGCTAATGGACTTTGAAGAGGACACCTTCTGCTGAGCGATGCCCTGATCTGAAAAAAAGTGAGAAAACAGACACACCCGTCCATCTGAAATGGATTCAGCAAATGTACTGCTTCATTCACTATGTCACCAAAAAAAAAATAAAAGTAGATATATATATTTTGGCATCAGATTTAATGATCTTTCATCAAGTATTTTTAGAGATACGTTTATATGGTGCCTTTACTCATCTTCATTTAGCAAATGCTTTGCAATCTATTTCCTCTAACTGCAGCGACAGTGCTAGGTAAATGATTGGGGTTAAGTGACTTTCTCTTAAGTGCCTTTAAAATGAAATGTTGTGGCTCTGAGAAATGTTTCACATTTTGCGAGGGGTCTCGGTTCAACTCTTGCTCTAATGACCTTTTCTTTTTCCTTCAAATATACTAATTAAAACTGCATTGTTCACAGTAGATGTTCATTGGGGGCAAAAAGTTTGAGATCACATTGAAAATCTGGAATTCACAATCAAATTTTAACCTGTAAATAAATAAAGGATTTTATTAAACTTAATCAAAAATATTTTGGACTATGTATAGGTCGCTAATCAAATAAGCAAATGTGTGGATAACAAAACAAAATAACAAAATACTAAGAAAAAAAAGGTTATTCTAAAAATATAATTTATAAAAAAAATGATTAAATTACATAAATTAAATTGTATTAGTTAAGAAAAATGCATAATACATTTTTGGACAGTGGTATATCCGGTTGCACATTATTTTTCAATTTCAATGTAATGTAGAGCAGACGAATGAGTGATGGAGTAGAAGTGTGTGTCAGAGGATTCAGGAGTGGATTCAGTGTGGAATTACCTATTAGTTTAATGCTGTTTAGTCAGTCGCAGGGGGGCTGAAATAAAAGCCCAACTAAATAGGGTCTACAATCACATAATGCCATTTTTAAAAAAGGCATGAGGCTATTTTTAAAAAGAAAATTTGATGACATTCAATTGCATTCACAGAGTCAGGAAAGGGGACTGGGTTGAAGCAGACGTGTTTCATGACACATACCCTGAAAGCAGCCAGGATTATGCGAGTGACCTTCTCTTTGACAGACTCTTGAAGGATGTCGGAAAGCGCCGGTACCACGTTGTAGCGCCGCAGCTGTTCACAGAGTTGCGGGCTGAATGCCAGGAGCCACACGCAGAAGATCATCTGATACTGCAGCTGGAAGCCACACTTATTGCTCAGCACTGCCGTGATGCTGAAAGATGCACAGATAAGAAAAGTCGAAGTTAGTAAACAGTGGGGCATCTCACCCCTAATGGTCTGCTGAGAGGATGCTCTTCACAAAGTTAGTCCTGATGGTTTGATGGGCGAGAAGGGGGGAAATGACAGTCCGCATTTTTGTGATGTATAATGAGACCATTACATGAAAGAAATTTTACTTGAGAGGCAAGAAAAAGAAAATTATCTTCAGAGAAGCCTCATTATCCTTTTTTTTTACTCTGTCTGTACACTAGCAAACAAAAGAACCTTCATGATCACAGGGCTAAAACCTGCTAGGACAATGAGAGATGCTTTCTTGTTCTACAAGATGTTCTTCAATACTGCAAGGGACGAGGAACATAAAAGCTGGTAGAGCACAACTGTGCTAATTGTGTGCGTTAAGCATCAAAACAAATAAAAAAAATAAAGAAAGAAACACTTGCACTTCTTTTGAACAATCCATTTACATAACTTTTCCATGAACTTTCCAGTTCAAGACTATTGGTTACAGATTTCACTTAAACTTTAAAGTTTTTAAAGTGTAAAAAAACGTAATGGAGAAAATTTATTTTGAGGTTTTATTAAGTGTTAACAATGAGATTATGTGGTTTTTATAATCAGTTAACTCTGCTTTTGTAATTTTTTACAAGATGGGTTAAATTTGTCACCAAAACCGTCATTCGGTTTAACCAAAATTTCGGTTATACCGAATGATGATATTTTCAAACAATGTTAACAGGCTGATATTTAGCTACCTAATTAGCTTGCTAGCTAGCTTGCAAAAGGACAATCAAACATTTTATATTTAGTACAAGTTTTTAAAATATTACAACATTTTCCATGTTTTATAGCGGTTGTACCGAATGACCTGATGTTTTGGGACATGCGTATAAGCAAGTGAAAACATGACATAACATAGTTACTTTGCTTCAAGACCATGTGGTCGTTTGCAGGTGTCTGAATGAGGTCACATCCTGTCACATGATATTGGATGCATGATATGATCCAAAATGGTCCCTTTATATTGGTTACTCCAAATGACATCAATGAAATTCATTTTTCCGCACATTCTTTCTCATAACAAAGCAACAACTCCTACACATAATTTTATAACTATTTTGCACTATAGTATGTTGATATATGCCATTATAAAATTATGCCAGAATAAAAATATATACATTTATTACATTTTAAGATGTTTTAATCACAAATGGAACGGCTGTATTGGCCTTTGGACGGTTAAACTGAATGACCTTTTGACACTTCAGAATCTTTCAAATAACTTTATATGTAGCAAAATATAATTAAAACCTTTTGGATTAAATAAAAGAGATCTAGTTGTACTGCCTTACATACTTTGGATGTCATAATATTTTTCATTATTATTAAGGCATTTGGACAAAAACAAAAAAAAAGACCCGTCACGTCATTGACTCATATATAAAGCTAAAAAAGAATTTTATTTTAAATAAATGCTGTTATTTTGAACTTTTTATTAAATTAAATAAATTATATAAAAAATATAGCACAGCTGTTTTCAACATTGATAAAAAAATGTTAATAATAAATGCACCAAATCAGCATACTAAAATGATTTCTGAAGGATCATGTGACACTGAATACTGAAGTAATGGCTGCTATACATTCAGATTTGCCATCACAGGAATAAATTACATTTTAATATATATTATAGTATACAAGAGGTATTTCACAATTTCACAAATTACTGTTTTTACTGTATTTTTTAAAATCAAAATCTTACCGACTCCAAAATGGAAGTGTATTTGTATAAAATAAAACAAAATAATATTTATTATTAAATATGATTTAATACAATACTGTTATATAATTAATTTCTCTGTTTTTTCCAGGACTATAAATCACAACATAACCAGATTTCCACAACTACTGTGGCAGCTTAATAACTCACATGTATTGTCTACTACTGTATGTGCAATATCACCCAAAACAAGACCTACATATTAGTGTGAAAATGAGCATTACCAGTTCACTCCGTCGGCCTCCACCCAGGCGAATCTGTATTCATTCACTCTCAGCATCAGCTGCAGGCAACCAGCGACACACTGAACATACTGGGAGCTCTGAGGGTCCGAAGGAAAAATACACATACACAACACACACACACAAATTAGCATGCACACAAACACAAAAGAACAACACGATCAGAACACGAAGAACAGAATAGTTCAGAGAAGCAGGGAAATGGATGCATGAAATAAGCCTGTCCTTTTCAGGTACTAGCAAAAGAACACAATGAAACTAGGCTGCTCAAGCAGCATTTACACTCTCTGTAATTTTGCATTCACTTATGCACGTGCAGTACGGTTCTGACTTTTAAAAACGCCTTTTGGGTAACATGCTGGATCAAAGAGACAATCCCACAATGCAGCAGAGAGAAAGCAGCAGCCTTGAAACCTGGACAGAGTGAGTGAATCATAGAGAGGATGTTAGAGGAAATGTGGCTGAGAGAAGAGAAGAGACTCAGTCATTAACTGGGGGAGATGATGCTGTATATCAGCACCATATGCATAAAAGCAGAGTGGTCCAGAAAATAGAAAAGACAGGGAGGCAGGTCATGTAGAATAGCAAAGTAGAGACATCTTAAGTGCCATGAGAGGAAATTGAATTAAAATTTGTGCCCGCTTGCATTGCGCCAGTAGATTTTGACTCGCCACACATGATGAAAAGAAAAAATAAATTCTTTTCAAATGAACCCTAAAAAGCGCAAAAAGAAATGAAAGAGGAAGATTGCTATAGTGCAAGACAAAAGCCTTCTGGTGGTCCTTTCAATCTATCAATTCTAGTGGTGTATCTCAAAAAAAAAAAAAGAAAAAAAAAGAAAAGCAGCTGAAATATTGGAATTATGACCAAAGCCACTGGCAAGAGAGGAAAGAATCTTTGTAAAAAAAGCTTATAGATGGACACAGACAAAAAAGGTGTTGTGTTAGGGAAGTGCAGCTGTAGGAAAAAGTGAAAAGATTCACAGTGGATATGAATGGAAAAAAAGCAGTGGACAAGAAACAGCATGTGCTGCATCTCGAAAAAGAGAGGGGTGAAGATCTCAGCCTCTGAAAGGGGATGGAGGCTCGTTCACACAGCTGCACATCCGCCTCCTTTATCCGTGACATACTCACTTCACTGGGGGAGATGGTCCCTGTTCCAGGTTCAGCACCTGTACCATGTAGTTTCTAACAACAACAACAACAAAAAAAGATAGAAAGAAAACAAATCTGTGATTTTGGGCCTCTTGTTGTAGCGAACTTGAGCTGTATGCTTGGACAATGATGGCAGGAATATAGATGACTCCTGAGTGAGTGAAACGGCTTGTTCGTGACAGGCAATTGTCTAAAATTCTGTGGTAGAGTGGCCCTGAATTCATTTCGATCTCAGCGGCACTGCAAAATGAAATGCTTAAGCCTGTTACAATTTGAGCCAAGTCAAAATTTGGGTAAAAAAAGACCCACAACAGCCACGTAAAATGAAAACAAGACATAATTAAACTGTTATTTATAATCATTTATGACTTAGAATAGACAATATTTTTTATCTGATTCATTGAAAATGTTTATTCACAGCTTTTGCAGCTTAGCTACAATGAACCAAATTTATGGAGTGCACTCTGAATGGACTAATAAACAAACTGCTTTGAGAGGTCTTCTATTTATGATTTTCAACATTCATTAATTCAGAGGGCCCTCAGGCTAAAATATGAAACTCCATGCAAGTTGCAACATCCTATTACTGTAAGGAGATTTGTAGGGGAACTGAAAATGAAAGCTGGACTCTGTAAGTAGATGCATTAAATAAAAACCAGAATCCACTACAAAACAACTAGCATGAATTATTGACTTTAAAACTAATACCTTAAATACATTTTCTGTAATGTCTTAATAGTTTGTTTATTTTGAAGGTATTTCCTTAGATTATATTATTAATTCATTACTGATATATTTAATAAGAACAAAAACATTTTTAAAAACATTCATACAAAAGTCATAACAGTCATGTTTTTATTCACTCTTTTCACTTCGCATCTAATGCAGTACTTTATATCAGGGTTATACACTCTGCTGAAGTGCATCACTGTGCCTTTCACTTAAGCTCAGAAATGTATTCCAAAGCCATTATATTGTTTTTCTAATAACAAGCAATTGAAAAACATATTAAAAGTGGTGTACTCTATGGTTCAAAAGTTTGGGGTCAGTATGTTATTTTTTATTGTATTTTTTTGCAAGAAAAATGAAGTGACAGTAAAGAATTTTACATTGTTACAAACAGGTTCTATTTTAAATAAACTCCATCTTTTTTCACGTTGATAAGAAATGTTTCTTGCGCAGCACATCAGAATGATTTCTGAAGGATCAAGTGACACTAAAGACTGGAGTAATGATGCTGAAAATTCAGCTTTGCCATCATAAGAATAAATTTAATTTTAAAATCTTAAATTGTAATATTATTTCACAATATTACTATATTTGCTGCAGTTTTGATCAAATAAATGCAGCCTTGGTCAGCGATGTATACTTCTTAAATCATTTAAATCATTAAAAAATGATTTAGTGTATCAGGTAGTGTATATCAGAAGTGGGGACACATTTGTTGAATTTTTTTAGACTGGAACACATAACAAGGCATTGAAATGTGATCAATTTGAGCTATGATGGTGGGAATATAATCTGCCATGGCAAGAAGTGGTGGGGACATGTCCCACCCCCACCCTACTGTAAATGATGTCTTCGAGTGAAAACGAGATTCTGGAATGTTGATGCTGACTTCAAATCTTTGATATAATCAAAACACTTGTCCTGTTACTGGTACTGCATGTGAATAGAGGGTCATCTATCTTCAAATATGTGCATACAAATAACATCTTTGCACTTTAATGTAAATGGATTCTGGTTCAGGCTTGTGAAACAACATAAAACATGTTTGTTTGAAGGTTATCTAAAATAAAATAAGATTAAAAACACTCAAATCCAAACAACAAATACATATACTCTCACTGCTTACTAAGTAGGCGCAACATGAAGTTTCCAACAAGGAATTTTTCTGCCTACACGGTATGCTATCTGAGCACAGATAACAGTGTCACTGTTATCTGACACATTAACAGCCAAATATCAGAAGACATTTGATGTTTAATGTACAGTTGTAACTTGTGACCAAACATCCTGCCCTTCGCCCGACTGGTTGACAAACCTACGATATAAAGTATATGGAAATTGGGGTGGGTGATATGACCCCAATCGTATATTACAATACGAGTAATTTTATTTCACGATTACGATCTGTATCACAATATAGTTATTTTAATATCACAAAAAACTAATACTAGCCTAACATAAGTAAAAAATAATAATAAGAAGAAGAAGAAGAACAAAGAAAATAATTATCACGTACAGGAAAACATTTACATTTACATTTATACATTTGGCTGACGCTTTTATCCAAAGCGACTTACATTGCATTATACTATACATTTGTATCTGAGTATGTGCAATCCCTGGGATCGAACCCATGCAAGGTCACTTGCTAGTGCCATGCTCTAACCACTGAGCTACAGGAGAGCTATACAAACAAACTACAATAGAACAAAGACACAAATGAAATAGACCTACCTGAAAAACTTCAAGCACTAGAAATAAGAAATACTACATAAATTATATAAAGTAATCAAATGTATAAAAAACACTGTATAGTTATTTATACATGCGATTTACACTGTGTGAATTAAATATACATTTATTCTTATTAAAGTAAAAAAAAAAGTGATTCAGGCAAGAGCAGTGAGTGACTTTCTGTTTTTCTTTTATTGTCTAATTAACATTAATGACAGACAGCAGCAGTTATATTAGGCTGCTGTCACTTTAAGAGTGAATGACGGATCCAATACATACACATTTTCTTTCTCAAAGACATAAATGACTTTGTTTACGAGGATACTTGCAAAGACGGATATTTTGACACATAAGTGTGTATTTGAGCGCTCAAGTCCAATTAGGCGGCAAAAAGATGATTATGTGCTAATTTGATCTAATATTTGATGTTTTTAAAAATGTAAAAAATGTAAGTAGCAAATGAAAATCGCTAAAATTACTGAATATATTTTTAGACAATGGTCTTGTTAATGATTTTCAGTTTTGCTCAAGATAATAAAGCAACAGTTTTTCGATAATGGAAGAATGTGTAAAAGTATGGTATTTGGGGTAAAAGGCGCCCCTGTTGTTGGGGCTTTAACATGATAATCTTTAACTATATTAACATGATAATAAATAGCTGGCTGACTTTTCCCATTTGTTGACATGACATGGTAAGATTCAGATGGTAAATATCATATCAAGTTAGGTTTCCATCTTAGAGATAATCACCATATTTATAACGAAACCATCATATTTAAAAACATTAATCATATCATATAATAAAATATAATTTATTGTTACTACAGTAAATCTATATTAAGTTATTATAGGATTTCTTTCAATGCTTTCAAGAATCTTTACTTTTTAAAATAAGATTCTATATTTTTAAAATATATTTTTATATTAACATTTTAATGACAGTATATTTATTGAACAAAAATAAAAAAAATTATTTATCAAAATAAACTGAAAATAGTACAAACTTTACTAAAGTGACTCTTTTGAACAACTATTAACAGACATTATTCAAAACATTATTTTAGCTAAAGTATTTGTATAAATAATAAATGTGTGCCTTTTACCCCATACCCGTGTGTGGGGTTAAAGGCCCACCTTGCCACCTCATACATTTATAAGATTTTAATCAATCAAACAAACAAACAAACCACTTTTATGATTTATTCACATAAAATCTTCAATAAAAACTTTTTTTTTTCAGCTATGGGAGTAAATGGGAGTGAAAAACAAAGTTTTCTGAAGGTGTGCCTTTACCCCCGTTATCACCCAGCCCTATATGGAAAAGAGCTCTTGCTACTTTATAACGTCCCTCCTGGTACACTGACAGCCTTGGCTTGACACATATATCACGCATATCTACTCTAAACAGGTATAGTGGGGCATAGAAGAACAACAAAAAATACTGTCAGAAACATAATACAAGATGTTATTTCACCAATTCTCTCAAGCAAGTAACACAAACATAACCTCTAGAATATTATGTTGAACCGGCACATCAGAGTTTTTATTTTTTTTAAGCAAATAAGTTGGTAACACCACAAGTAAGGTCAACCCCTGGGTCCCATGTGCTGTTGGTAAATGACTCAAGCCACTGCACTTAGCACCACTGCGCCCTTGAGTGAATCTCTTAATCTGTATCTGTGGCTGGCCTGCTACAGCAGAGCTCACAGCTCATTCTGAGTCAGGAGGATCCAGGTTCAAATCGTGCTCTAGGCACTTCTCGGTTCATTCTTCTTGTTGTGCCCTTTATATAAAAGCACTCTGCTGCAGTAGTGCCCTGGCACGGCTGCCTCTGCAGATCTTGACCCCCTACTGTGCACATGTAGGATACGAGGAGTGACACAGTACATACAAATTCACTCGATCCTGGGCAAGCGCTGCCTAACACACGGGTGGGCTCCAAAAGTCTGAGATCAGTAGTGAAAATGCTTTTGCAATCAGTTTATTATATTATATATTGTAAATATACAAATACAATTTTTCTTTTATTTCATATATTGAAACATTTTCAGAATTAGCTTTAAATCAGACTGACTGCCTGTTTTCTTTACCAAATCTCCAATGACTTTTCCAGGCATGGTGTGACTTCTAGATAAGTATTTTTTTATATAATGTAAAAAATTCTAATTCAGATCTATTTGCTAATGAAGCATTCAGACAAATTTGTGAACCTATTCAAACAATTCAGTGAAAAGAAATTGACCCAAAAAATGCTCAAATGCTCACAAACTGGACATCACTATGGCTTGCAAACAAGTTTACTCTAAACAAAAAGAGTAACAAGATGATTAAATACTTTATAGCAAAACATTATATTATCGCCTGGTTTTACAGACAGGGCTTAGATTAAGCCAGGATTATGCCTTAGTTCAATTAGGACATTTAAACAGCTTTTATAAATATGCCTCAGGAAAAACATTACTGGTGTGCATCTTGAGACAAAACAATAGCAGTGACATATTTTATATCAGTGCAAGTTGCTTTCAGTTAAAACAGCTCAAAGATGCATTTTAGTCTAGGACTGGTTTGAAGGTCATAATATACTTCAAGCGATGTCATTTCGAACAAAATTATGCCAAAACGAAGGTCCGTGATGATAATGTAATAGGAGGTATTTCTTTCAAGCAGAACTCTTTTCTGACTCATTTCATCTGTTGAGTCCGTCGAGGAAGGATCTCCACAGGTGAAAACCTGAACGCACTGGATAGCCGCTTTATAGTAGAAAATGAAGTTGTGCTTCTCTTGAAATGAGACAATGACAATCTATTGAATAAAATGGCAAATAAATAAACGTGACATGACTTTACTGGAGTTCTAATTTGCAGAGCTCGTGCAAACAAACCCATGTTGTCATGATCAGATGCTTTTCTTATGCTTTCTATAAAAAATGGGTGCCGTTTTCAAATTTTTTGTTGTGTTTATTTTGTTACTGAGAGGAAAGCGCGCAACACATATTTACATATTCATCTAAACGGTGCTCTCAGCAGTGTGGGCGGGGTGTTCAATAACAGTATATCGCTGCTCACGTAGTTCAAACTTCGTTTTACCCCTAAACGAAGAATGAAAAAGAACTTTGCTGTGAGAATATCGGGGCCTTGAGCCTTGTCTGTGGAACCGGGGGTAAAAGTTCTAAATTTTGCACACAACAAAAAAAACAAAAAACAAAAAAACACTAATATTTAATAAATTTTTATTAGATTTTGAATCCCAAATTTTCAACGTGGTCTCAGACTTTTGGACATAACTGATACAATAGAAATATTTCATTTGTAATTATTACTGATAAAGTAAATAAACTAAACAACTGACACAAACAGCATTCTTCCATATGAAGGCTTTCTATTTAAAACCTAAAAAAAAAATAAAAAAAAGGTTTAAAAGGAAAACAGCACATGGCCAGTGCTTTGACACATCACAAATTCTTTTATGTCTCTGCTTGCCTTTCACACTCCAGTGAAAGGAGGACGGTTGAAAACAAGAAGAAAGCGATGGCATCTTTTGAAGTTTCATTGTATAGGAAAATTTACATCATAAGGCACTGGTAATGCACAAAGATCCAGATACAGTAGATTGTGTTCTGTGACTGGCAGTAGAAGCAGATGTGTTTTAGATAAGGTGAAAATCTTTTCAAAAAATAAGCCAGCTGATAAATGTAGAGAGAGCTGTCTGTGTAGCATTAGCATTCCTCATTTGAAAATAAGAACCTTACAAAAAAATCAGTGAAATATCTTCAAATGTTATGTAAAAAAATGAAATGAAAACTCTGACATCCTTTACTCACCTTCATGTCGTTCTAAACCTGTATGAATTTCTTTCTTCCATTGAACAAAAAAGGAGATGTTAAACAGAATGGCAGCTGCAAACTCCACTGTATGAAAGTGAGTGAGGCTCTGTCACTAACTTTCTGTATAACATCTTTTGTGTTCCAAGAAAGTCATACAGGTCTGGAATGACATGAGGGTGAGTAAATGAAGACAGAATTGTAATTTTTGGGTGAACTGTTCCTTTAATTGGTAGGATAGAGAAGGTCTGCTGAATTGTTTTCTACCTGAGAGCTGAGCTGGGTCTTAATCCAGTTGAAGTAGTAGTTCAGGTCACTGCCCTCCATCAGGTCACGTCCCCAGGCAGCCAGCTTGGCTATGATCCTCGCAGCCTGAGGGGAAGAAGAGAAATGTCGCATCAGTGCTTGGAAAAATGTATTTCTGTTAGACGTGGCTTTCATACAGATGCTTCAATATAGGAATATTAAAAAATGCCTAAAAAAATAAAAAAATGTGGTTAGCAGACTTGTTTGGGAACAATGAGCTGTGGTCATGAAGACAAATATAGTTTGAATAGAGCTCTCAGTCTCTCTCCCCCATTATTTCCTGTCCTCGCTCTGCTCTTCTCTGAATAAAAGTGGCAAAATTCCAAAGGACAATTAACAGCTCTAATTGTGATAAGTAATGGCGACTGTTGCACTACATCAATCTAAATCATTCAACCTGAAATTAAACATCCCAAATTAATATTTCAGCCAAATGAATATGCAACTGCTGCAGAATATGCTCAAATTATTGGTCAGATGAAGTGATTCACTGAGGGCTCTTTCGTTCCCTACATCTGTGTGTGCTACGGTAATGAATGCATTCAGAGTCATTCTGATGTTTCCAGAAGACATGACATTTACTCTGCTTGCCATGCAAAAGGGGAACTTCAGAGTGTTTCATTAAGAGCTGAGGTGAGGATGGCAAGGGGAATCAATACAATCCTCGCGCCGTTCAGCACCCTGCGACCGCCGTCTGCCTGAAGGGTAATTAAACTGTGGTGACTTCATGCTGTTCTACGTGTATCCTTAAAATGAGAGTATCCTGGGAAATCGTTTTGCTTTTGAGTGAATGTTCAAAACTAAGCATGAAAATCTCTTTGATGAATTATTGATGGACCCCATTCTACCAATGGGCTCTCAAACAAAAGGTTTATATATAATGGCCCTGAATGTGAGTTCAATAATCTGGATTGATGTACAAGTTGCTGTTGAATTTAAAACAACTAAATAATTGCTTTAAAGAACAAAACACAATGCTGTTATGTAAAAAGCAGAATACTGTGTGGCAAGCCATGGATAACACCTGAAATTGGTAATAACTGGTGATTCCTTATTTGTCGATCCGTTTAGGCAATGATGTAATAGCAGAGTAATTACAGAGAAAAGGGAGGAAAAGCTAACTTTGTTCAGTAATTACTCTGAAACATTTTCAGAGTGGAAAAGGTTTGTGTGATATTGGTCCATATTCCATTGTGACTTTGTTATGCAAATGCAGTTGAACCATCAGTAAACACCACCTGCACATTCCTGAAATTAATTTAAGCTCTTGTGCTTGTAGCTGAAATTACTTTTCTTTTACAGAAGAAAATATGAGGTCAAAGCAGGTCAAATTAGCTTCTTAAAATACGTTAAATTAATTTCACTGATATGACAAATAATTTAAGGAATATTAAGGTTGTTTTTTTGACCATATTTGTAATTAAGCACTTTCTTCAGTAAAAAAGTTAACTACATTATTAAATAGTCTACCTAGAACAGTCGTTTAAAGTTTGGGGTATGAAAATCTG
The DNA here is from genome assembly GCA_003731715.1 of Anabarilius grahami. NCBI lineage: Eukaryota > Metazoa > Chordata > Actinopteri > Cypriniformes > Xenocyprididae > Anabarilius > Anabarilius grahami. Next base: position 3,705,256 of record RJVU01044706.1, read on the forward strand.
AAATATTGTTCCAATTAAAAAATAATTATTGTTATTTTAATATATTTTAAAATGTAATGTATTCCTCTGATGGCAAAGCTGAATTTTTCAGCAGCCATTATTCCAGTCTTTAGTGTCAGGTGATCATTCAGAAATCATTCTAATATGCTGAATTGGTGCTCAAGAAACATTTTATTATTATTATTATTATTATTACTGTTGAAAACAGTTATGCTGATTAATATTTTTGTGGAAACCTTTCAGGATTCTTTAATAAATATATAGTTCAAAAGAACAACATATATTCGATATAGAATTTTCCTGTAACATTGTAGATGTCTTTCCTGTAATTTTCGATCAATTCGATGCATTCTTGCTGAATAAAAGCGTGGTTTTTTTTCACAACAAGAATAACAACAAAAAAATGCTACTGACCTCAAACTTTTGAACAGTAGTGTATATTTTATTTATTTATTTATGTTTTGTCTGACAGCAACTTACCATGTGAACAGTAAAAAGGTCTTGACGGTTCAGCATAGGAAGGAAATATGACCAGGCTGTATTCTTAGTCTTCTTGGCATAATCAAAGAAGATATTCACTCTCTGATGATTTTCCTGCACGGTAGAGCAAAAGACCCATTATTGCAACATAAAATTAGTGAATTAAAAGATGAGTGATTATAGGAAAATGTTCCCAGACACATCTTAGAGTACAGAAAAAGGTTAAAAAAAGGTTAATGGTGACACACCAGTGAATTTCATCAGTTGTGCTTCCCTGTAGTGTTTTTTTTTTTTTTTTACTTTTATATCAAAACATATATACAGTCAAACCAAAAATTATTCTGACATTTTTTATATATTTTTACTAGTGGGTGCAGGACACTATAGTTCATTTATGTAAGTGACGATAGCAAAATAGAGTAAACTGTGACATATTATACCCAAAAATTCTTCATTAAGTGGATTACCAGTAAAATTGAAAATAAATTTGGAACCAAAAATTATTTAGACACTTTGACCTGACCATGTTTTGCTTAAGTGTTATCTGATATAATTAAGATTATTTTTTTCTAATACAGTTTAACTCTGAGATATTGTAATATTTTATTACCATTGATTTAAATATAGTGAATAAACTGTATTAAAGAATGAAAAGTTCAAGGTGTCTGAATAAATTTTGGTTTGACTGTATTTTTAAAAATGAATAATCAAATTATTTTAGATCATTTTATTATTTTCTATAATGTACCTCCATTTCACTGGCACTACAGCATGAGCTATACATGGAAGCATTGTCGTGTCCTTTAAAAATCATGTAAAAGATACTTGACTAAACAGCAGATGCAGAGTGAGACAGACTGTTTGTTTTTTCCATTTCCCCAGAGACACATTTATAAAATAAAATGATATTTTAAATGGAAAGAGGAGTCTGTTTATCGTGTTTTCAAAATTATAACCACTTTGCATATGAATAGAAGATCTCATCACAGAGGCATAGGCTAAATGAGTTGTGAGAGGGCGAGTCATTGTATGAATACAGAAATATTCAGTATAGACACTGCAGCACACAGAACCGCAGACTCCACATAAGCAACTGAAAATGGGTTTTATGAGGGCCATCTATCAGCACAAACTTAAAGGGTTAGTTCACCCCAAAATGAAAATTCTGTCATTAATTAGATATTAATTACATATTTTTGATGAAAGCTTTCTGACTCCTCCATAGAGAGCAATTTATCTACCACTTTCAAGGTCCAGAAAGTTACTAAAGACATCTTTAAAATAGTCCACGTGACTGCAGTGGTTCAACCTTAATTTTATGAAGTGATGAGAATACTTTTTGTGCACAAAATGACAAAATTAATGACTTTATTCAACAATATCTTCTATTCTGTGTCATTCTCTTACGATGTTTACTTTCAGCGCTTCCAGGTTCTACGTCAGAACGCCGGCTCAGTATTGGCAGACGCTGTTCACGAGAGCAGTGGACTATTTTAATGATGTCTTTAGTACCTTTCTGGACCTTGAAAGGGGTAGTTAAATTGCTGTCTATGGAGGAATCAGAGAGCTCTCGGATTTCATCAAAAATATCTTAATTTGTGTTCTGAAGATGAACTAAGGTCTTACGGGTTTGGAATGACATGAGGGTGAGTGATTAATGACAGAATTTTTATTTTTGGGTGAACTAATCCTTTAACAGATAATATTGACAAAATATAAAAAGAAAAGGCTAAGCTAAAGCAGGATTGGCAGAGTGACATTATAATTCACAATCAGCTCGAGGACCTGACATTTTTTTCTTTTTGAACATTTGCAAGACCAAGGCTGTGAAGAGACAAAAGCAAATGTCATAGAAATATTCATGCAACTGTCTGCATTTCTCATTTCAATACACTCTACAATAGACAATATAGGATCAGTTTATGTGTTATAAATTAATACTCCAAAGCTTTTAAGTCTGACAGGCTATGAGAAAACAGAGGTTAGATTTGGACTTTTTACATCTCTGAAATGGTGTGCATTTTTACCTGCAGCGTGTCATCAATCAGGGTCAGGATGTACTGAACTGTTTGCTCCTTAGAAATATGAGCCATAAGGTTGAGGAAGGTCTTTGCACACTACAATAAAATATGTTAGAAGAAACGGTTAATCTATAGACTTGCATAGAAATACAACAACATGTGAGCCTATAGGAGTCTAGTCATTTTCACAAAGCTTTAATTTATATAAAAGGGTCCCCAAGGTCTCAAAACTAACCAAAAATAAAAACAAAAACATATCTATAGCTCTGTAGTTCAGTTATACAAAATTAATGTGGTACATTTCTTTCTTTCTTTCTTTTTTCAAGCTAAACAGGGTAGGAGATGCAAAACAAATCAGAGAAGAATGTGATATGAACCTGATGTCCTTCTTTTGTCAGAATTGCTTGCTTGTCTTCAGACACGGCAACCTCAAACTTCTTAATAAACTCACAGTCCTCGGCTGAGATCATTTGGCCCCTGAAAAGCATGAAACTCACCAATGACTAAAGGGAGATAAGCTCAACAAAAGGCAATCTAACAAAAGACATCAATTATTCACATATATTTTGCAAATTTGCTCTCACTTGCTTTTTTCATTGTTTTAATCTGTCCAATTGACAGATTAAAACAATATTCATTCTCAAGAGCTCACAGGTGTGGGGGTGGGCTGATGGGTTGGGACTCATTGATAAAACTGTCACTTGTCCCACTGGGTCCTATTTATCACATACATGTGTCATTATGTATTAAAAATGTCAGTATCATTTCTGGCTATTACAAATGAAAAATATACTCTTCTAATTAAATCCAATATAAGAACACTAACTGTTTCCTATAGGGGGATAAAATACATTTTATTTATGTCCTTCAAGACTTAAAGGCAATATTATAAGAAAACCATGAAACTCTGAACGGTAATTTTTGTAAATAGTGTTGAGAACAAATATAAGATAAACATCAGGTATCCTTGTGCTATTGCCTCCCTAATAATGTCACGTTTATGTCACGTTCATGTCACGACATCATAATGTCACGTTACGTCGGAGTTTGAGTTGACTTGTAGTTGGTATGGTTTTTCATTGTTTTCTTCCTTTTAACGTTTGTGTGTGTGTGTGTGTATATATATATATATATATATATACACATATATAAAGCTTGTTTTTAGTTCCAATCTCATCAATGTTTAGTGGTTGTTCTGTTGATTTGTGTAAATATTCTGAAACCTCTGAGTGTTTGATATTTTGAGTTAGTGTTTCATAAAATTTTAGGTCCTGCTCTTTTTCTTTGCTGCAAACTTGCTGTGACAAAAGACCAGAACCGACTCTCACAGGAGGGTCGTTCCCTCGAGGAACACAGACACGAGTTTTTAGATCTGGCCACACTCTACGCACTGCATGCAAGTCTGTTTCGTTGCCCAGCACTAAGTCTGTTAGTCGCTGATGGTGGTTTGTAGCAGAATAAAATAACAACAACCAAAAAACATCACAAATATATAACAAATCCACTACTATTCAAGTGTTTAGGATCAGTAAGATTTTGTTAAAAAACAATGTTTTCTTTTTGTTTGATCAAAAATACAATAAAACAATAATATTGTGAGATATTATTACAATTTAAGTAACTGTTGCAACCCTCTACAATGTGTGAGTAAATCACTCGCATATGTGACAAAATTTAAATGTCTAAATGTCTGTAATAAGCCCTAGGAAAATAAATTGTTAGATTTTACTCACCAGTGTTTAAGTTAGAGGCTAAGTATATTTTCACTCGCCTTCACCTGTATGGAACCCTCTGACTGAGCACTTGAGTTTTGCTCTCCGTCTTCAAAGCGCACTTTTGCAATTCATCTAAAAGGATGCACAGCATATTTGATGCACCGTAAATTGTAGTGTGAAGGCACCCCACTCGCCGTTGCTTAGCTGAGAGTGCTCTGTGTTTCTCTCACACACACTTAGAGAGCGAGAGAGTCTTACATATCACGTAGAATTGATGCGCTACATGTAAATGATATTCTTTGTTGTATTTTCCTGTCAAAACGGAGTTCATTTGGAATTATTTAGCCTTTAAAGGGTTAGTTCACCCAAAAATGAAAATTTTGTCATTAATTACTCACCCTCATGTCGTTCTAAACCTGTAAGACCTTCGTTCATCTTCAGAACACAAATTAAGATATTTTTGATGAAATCCGATTGGTATATGACTCGTCAATATACAGCAATTTAACCACCACTTTCAAGGTCCAGAAAGGTACTAAAAAGGTGTTAAAAAAGTCGATGTGACTGCAAAGGTTCAATCTTAATTTTATGAAGCGACAAGAATACTTTTTGTGTGCAAAAACAAAACAAAAATAACAACTTTATTCAACAATATCTTCAACAACAATATTATCATTCGCTGTTTACGTTCAAGCACTTCCAGGTTCTACGTCAGAATGCCGACTCATTATTGGCTGAATGCGTCAAGCTGCTCACATGTACAGCCTCTGCCAATACTGAGCCCGCGTTCTGACTTAGAACCTGGAAGCACTGAACATAAACAGCATAAAAACATCATAAACGTTGTTCAACAAACATTGAACCACTATAGTCACGTCGACTGCTTTAACAATGTTTTAAGTATCTTTCTGGACCTTGAATGTGGTGGTTAAATTGCTGTCTATGGACGAGACATGTACCTCTCGGATTTCATCAAAAATATCTTATAGGTCTTATAGGTTTGGAACGACATGAAGGTGAGTAATTAATGACAGAATTTTCATTTTTGTGTGAATTAACCCTTTAAGGACACACAGAAGCCACTGCCGGTTTCTTCGGTAGTGGGTGGAATTAATGCGCAAGTCCTCACTCATTACCGTCCCTGTTTTGATTTCAGCAAATCTGTTCTAGTGAACACAGACAACGTGATTAATTTTCATTAACCCAGCTCATCAGACTGTAGCTAGTTTTATATTATTAGTAGTAGTAGTAATAATATATATATATATATATATATATATATTAATGTATTTTATAATGTAAAATATTAATGTATTTTATAATGTATAATGTTTTTTAATGTATTTTATAATGTAATTTACTCCTGTGTTGGCAAAGATTATTTTTTGGCAGCCATTATTTCAGTCTTCAGTGTCACATGATCCTTTTTAAAGCATTCTAATATGCTGATTTGGTGCTCAAGAAACATTTATCATTATCAATACTGAAAAAGTTGTGCTGCTTAATTTTGTGGATGAAGTTTGTTTGATGAATAGAAAGTTTAAAAGAACAGCATTTATTTGAAATATATAATTATAATTTCTGTATTTTTTGTAACAGGTTTTTACTGTTAAGTTTCATCAATTTAATGCACCAGGTGCTGAATAAAAATATTAATTTCTTTCCAAAAAAGAAAAGAAAATACATTTCTAAAATAAAAATAAAAAGTTACTGACATAAAACTTTTGAAATGTACAAGTTACAAACCCGATCACTGTGATTTTGCCGAGTAACAACATTCCAATCAACCAATCAGATTTGAGGGATAAGTTTACCATTTAGGCTTGCAACCAGGGTTAGGTGCTTCTACATCAATGTTATTCACCTATCATTCCCCTCTGATTTTAGGGATAAGTTATGGGTTGGATTAGGTTTAGGGGTAGGAATAAGGTTAAGACAAAATTTTGGAAATGTTGTTCCAGGATCAACAAAATATGTTGATCCAGGAACATGTCTTACTTGGCTAAATCACGGTGACTAACCTAACCCACAGACTAGGGTTGCACGGTGTACCGGTACTACGGTAGTATCGCGATACTAAAACTGCAAAATACTGGCGATGCCATTGTATTTTTTAAACGGTACTAGTATCATCAGTACCGTAAGTAATGTTGTATGTGCTGCAGGTACACTTCAATTGAACATGCATGCCTGCAAATACATTACAAGAGCCTGCCGTTGCCCGTCTGCTGTGCCCTGTGTAGTAAATGCTCTGTAGAATTAGCGCCTTATTGTTTCCCAATGCTTCAGTTAATTTTGCAATGAGAAAGTTGCATTTGCACATTGTTGTTCGCACTGCATTTTATCTGGTGAATTTTGTTAACAATAATTCATTTGATTGGTAATAAAAGCCTGTTATTCATTCTCATTAATAGTATTAATGTATTCAGAAGTATTCAGAGAAAGATCTGGTCTGTTTTCATGCATTTATTTAAGTTTGGTACATTTTGTATACTGCATGGTATCGCGATACTACAGCTGGTATAGTATCGTAAGACATTTTTATGGTATCGTGACAACCCTACCACAGACAGAAGAAGAAATAAAAAACTTCGCTCACAAGGTTAGAAGAGTAAACTAAACTTTTATAAAACATCTTCATGGGTAAAAAAAAAATAGTTGGTAAATAGCATTAAAGGAGGACTATGCATATGCAAAATGACAAGCCTTAAAACATTCAATGTCAGAAACAGACAGCCACACAGCCACACACACACACACAACCTCCATTATAACTGTCACAAGACAATGACACAAACACAGTTTCCTTCAAGAATCTAGATCTTGTTCCTGTTTTAGAGAAGTATTACACAAAAGAAAATTTTAGCAAACAAGCAAAGCCCATTTTATTTGAGTCAAAGAATGAACTAAGATGTGATAAAAATTCTGAAGATACAACTGTTTTATTCTTGTTTCATAGTCAGAGTAATAAAAACTAGTGAGCTGACTACACAGACAGCATTTTAGGCATCATAGACTTCAAAGTTTAGATTTGTTAAAACAATCATTCACGGATTAAACAAGTCTGTTTTTACTTTATTAGGGACTCCATAAAGAAGGTTTAAACTAAAGTCGGCATAAAACCGAAGTCTTTTCGTCCTTATTGTGATCAAGTTAAATGTATTCTCGAACAATTAAAAATGTAGGATGGAAGTTGATTTTGTTCATAGGGAACTGATTAGATTGCGGTTTGCTATTGCTGTGATCTCACGTGAGTGACAGGTTGTCCCGCCCTCATGCCAGTAAACACGTCATCAGGGAAAAGATGTTGTTACAAGAGGGAAGGAGAAGTTATTCTGATTAAAGAGGGCACATGAATTTTATAAATAATAATTATGTGTACAGATTAATCATTTATAATAAATACTGAAATATTCTATTTAAAAAACAAAAGAAGCATTGTCGATTTTGATTTCATGGTGACAAAAGCTCAGTATGTTGTGACAGTATCCAATGAGGCCTAAAGATTCTTTCATATTTCATAATGAATTGTCTAGGAGAGAAAGACAGAAGCAGAAGTGATATTCTGATGTACTCACTGGAGGTAGGACTGCCAGTTGACCTTGTTTGCTCGAACCTCTGCGGCCTTGGCTGCGATGATGTTGGTAGGGACGGCAGCATCCACTGCTCCTCGGATATCCATCTTGAGTTTTTATATATTAGGACCTTAAACCTGAACACAATATCAAATCGTGATATGCCATCCCTAAAAAAGGCCACCATGAAAAATACTGCAGCATCTGTACTCATTCCGCTCATAAAAAGAGGTTAGAAACATAGATAAAAAGGCTAAAATAAATGTTGAATAAATATTACATGCGAATACTGCGCAAAAGAGACAGTGTGTTGTTAATACAGATTATAAAAACGATTTAGCATCGTAGCAGTGGTCGTGTAACAGCTAGCTAAGGTTGAACGCGAATTACAACTTCATTTAAAATGTAAATGAGATTAACTAAATTTGTCGGAGGTCTGGACACAGCATTTCGACATTATATGATCATATTTGTTACATGTCTTCTAAACAAAACAACTACTGAATGGACAGAGCCACTGACAACTGCTAATGCAAGAAAACAGCGGGTTAGATTTGTAGCGCCTTCCGTCTATGTTCAATAAGACGTCGCTACACGGTTATCAAGCACTTATTTGTGAACCCGATAAGCAATATTTCTAGTAGAAATATTAGAAATATATTTGACTTCACGTACCTGCTGCCTTTTGCTGTCAAATTGCTACAAGACGTCACGGGATCGATGTCACGTGATGCTGTCATGTGAGCGGGCCAACGAATTAACCCTTTAAAGAGTCGTTTCAGTGGTGAGGAGGATTTTGATTCACTCCAGTGACTCGAATCATTTGTCTCTAGGGTCGTACGCGGGGTTTTATAATAGGCCTACCGAGGTCCCAAAACTGAGTTTGATTGCGGGGTTCGGGAGCAACCCACCCCCGGTTAAAAGTGTGCATTTTGTCATGTAAGTGGGAGTTATTTGTAAATAGCTGTTTTTCTTAATCTTTCTTTTTCTCTGTCTCTTTCTCTGTCTCCTTATCTTGCCCTGTATGTCCTCCCTTCCCAAAGCTGAGCTTTGATTAAAGGATTAGTCCACTTTTAAATAAAAATTTCCTGTTAATTTACTCACCCCCATGTCATCCAAGATGTTCATGTCTTTCTTTCTTCAGTTGAAAAGAAATTAAGGTTTTTGATGAAAACATTCCAGGATTATTCTCCTTATAGTGGACTTCAATGGCCTCCAGACTGTTGAAGGTCAAAAATGACAGTTTCAGTGCAGCTTCAAACGATACCAGACGAGGAATAAGGGTCTTATCTAGCGAAACGATCGGTCATTTTCGAATAAAATACAACTGTATATGCTTTATAAACACAAATGATCACCTTCCGCTGTATGTCCTACGCCTTCCCTATTCTACTTACGGAAAAAAACGGAACTGGCGCCGCGTTCGTTCCGTAAGTAGAATAGGGAAGGCGTAGGACATACGGCGTAAGCTTTTTGTAGAATACGTAAAGCGGAAGCACGTGCAAGGTGACAATTTGTGTTTATAAAGCATATACAGTTGTATTTTCTTCGAAAATGACCGATCGTTTCGCTAGATAACCTGCCTTATTCCTCGTCTGCTATCGTTTAAAGCCCTTTGAAGCTGCACTGAAACTGTAATTTTGACCTTCAACCGTTTGGAGAGACCATTGAAGTCCACTATACGGAGAAAAATCCTGGAACGTTTTCATTAAAAACCTTAATTTCTTTTTGTCTGAAGAAAGAAAGATATGAACATCTTGGATGACATGGAGGTGAGTAAATTATCAGGAAAATTTTATTTTAAAGTGGACTAATCCTTTAATACATTTACGTCTGTGTCAGTGAAGAAAGTATCCATAGCTGGGGTCAACTGATATTTATGTTTTATGAATCATTTTATTTTAGACAAGTTAATTTACTAAAGGCTACCAGGAAAGCTAGGTAAGTTTATTCAATTAATTCAGAAAATGTGCACATTTATTATTAATCTTGTGCCTATGGAAAAAGGCTTGGTTAAAATTTCTTGTCTCGTCACATTGACAGTTACGAATTACGTTACATCAGCCTACATGAATCATTCACAAATTATACATTTTCAATTCAAAATGGCGAAATTGAACAAAAAGTTTATTAGTTTGCATCCCTGATTATTTCTGTCAGTCGTTTAACATTTATATCGTAAAACAGCTGTCAAATATTAAATGTTTAGTTTAGTTAGCCTACATGTTATGGGCTGGAATTCGTTTCGCGCTCAGCAGCTTGTGTGTGAACACAAAGCTGCGACTTAAAGGGATAGTTCACCCAGAAATGGAAATTTGATGTTTATCTGCTTACCCCCAGGGCATCCAAGATGTAGGTGACTTTGTTTGTTCAGTAGAACACAAATGATGATTTTTAACTCCAACTGTTGCGGTCTGTCAGTCGTATAATGCGTGTCAGTGTGAACTAGGGCTGGGCGATATATCGCATGCGATTGTCACGCGCATTTCGTCAGTAAAGCCGGTTCCCTGATTACTGCTAAATCGCCATCACCTGCTTTTAAATGGAGCGGCATTTAATAGACAGAGCCGTAGTTCACTGACAAGCCACGCAATATCGCGTTCATTATCAAAGGCGATTCATCTGCGATATGAACGCGATATTGCGAGGCTTGTCAGTGATCTACGGTTCTGTCTATTATATGCCGCTCCATTTGAAAGCAGGTGATGGCGATTTAGCGGTAATCAGGGAACCGGCTTTACTGACGAAATGCGCGTGACAATCGCATGCGATATATCGCCCAGCCCTAGTGGGAACTTCGTCTATAAGAGTAAAAAAAAACATGCACAGACAAATCCAAATTAAACCCTGCGGCTCGTGACGACACATTGATGTCCTAAGACACGAAACGATCAGATTGTGCGAGAAACAGAACAGTATTTATATCATTTTTTACCTCTAATACACCACTATGTCCAACTGCCTTGAGCATCCGGTTAGTGCGGTCTGAACGCGCTCTGACAACAGAAGCGATCGCTCGCACTCATTGAAGTATAAGTGCGAGACATCACTTCCGTCATCAGAGCGCGTTTTCAGACCTCACTAACCGGATGCTCAAGGTAGTTGGACATAGTGGTGTATTAGTTGGAGTTAAAAATCATAATTTGTGTTCTACTGAAGAAACAAAGTCACCTACATCTTGGATGCGCTGGGGGTAAGCAGATAAACATCAAATTTTCATTTTTGGGTGAACTATCCCTTTAATTTGATTCAAGGTATGATGACATATAGCTGTAAATAAATGACCCTATTTCATTTAATATTGTCTTTGAATAAGGAATAACAAATTGTAGGCTATTATAATGTAAAATTGAGACTAACAAGTAAATATTAAAATTGGAATAGCAAATAAAGTTTAAACACAAATAAGATCTATCTTATTCTAGTTTATAATAAATTCTAAAGTATTGTATTTAACAGATGAAGATTGAGAAGATTAGAGATTACCCAAAAGTAAGATATTTGCAGAATGAAAGGAGAGGTAGAAAAGAAGCAGAAGTGAAGAACAAAATAAGAGCAAACAAATATATATATATAGACACATATACATATATATACACATATTTACATACATATATACATATAGCCTATAGTATAATGCAGGAAACTTACATCCTCCTAAACTTGTGTTTTGGTCTGATAAGAAAAGGTCAAACAGACTTATCCATTATGCCATAGTTGGTGTAACGGCTAAGTCGGCGTGACGAAAATAGATAGACAAGGTGTGGTTTTGACACCTTTAAGACTTTTAAGAGAATATGGCAGATCTTGCATTATCTCATGTCTGCAGAGATGGAAAAAGACATATTTTGATACAAAAGTACATCACGTAATCATTTCTGATGGAAAATACACCCACTCGATCTTACAGCACACCAAAGATCTCACATTTGGAAATAAGAAAACATCTCAGAGAATATAGTAAAAAAAATACATAAATGATTAAAGAAATCAGTAACAGTAGAATATTAATGCAACATAAGGAATATAATGATTAATGATGATTAAATGAATACATATAAATGACTAGAATTCATAAAGAAGAGATTAATAAGAATAATTAATAAAATAATTAAAGACATTAATCAAAAGAATAAATTTGAATATAATTGAACATACACCACTAACAAATTCTACCTAATAAAACAGCTTGTTGTAACTATAAAACACGTTCTTTATAAAAATATATTAATTTACATGACTTTCCAAGTCTAGAAATCACACTTTTAGTGCATAGAAATGAATGAAAGAGAGTATTAAAGTCAACCACATTTGACTGGTGAAGGTCTTACACACTGAACTCTAAAAATGCATCTGTTGTTTTCCAAACATCGCTCACACCACACAGACATGGCTGTGAACGACACACATCCTGTGTTTAATCTGTCCTAAGCCTTTGAAGTGCACTAAACCACTAGGGGATCAGACTCGATGGGACGTGCACAAGTGTAATCCCTTTTCTGCCCTGTTAACCAAGTGCTGTTCTGATTTGTTGTCTTCCGTTTAAGTGTCTTTTGTTAGGTTCCTGCTGACCAGAGATGTGAAACTGCCATGGATCATGAGACACCCCATGGCGTTGGGTCTTTGTGAACATGTTAGTTCCTTGACAACATGGAAAAGCTTTAGGTGAGGAATGCCATGTAACAGAATCATCTTGAAGTGGGAGGTCTGGCCCTCTTCTGTGGTACAGAGTGTTCGGCTTTCTCCCTACTTGATGTGGGGGCAGCTACAGCATCTTCTCTTGGCCTGTCGGCACGACGAGGGTTACTTAGCGACAGGAAGTTATGAAAATGAAGACGAGAATGAAAACACGGAGGACAGATCAAAGGATCCCATATACATTCAGGTACGTCAGGGTATGGACCAACCTCTCTGGTGTCAGCACTTATTAAATATTCAGAGTTTGCCATTTATGAGCCAGAAGATCATTACAAAAAACATTTTATTATTCCTGACAGCTAGAACAGATTCCTACAAGGCTTTCCATCTCCATAGGCTTTAAATCAGTGGTTACTGGGAGTTATTTATTATCTGTGGAGGCAGCTCTGTTTGATGTGATCAGGTTATTTCTAGAAGCCTACCTGTCTGAATAGGGATTAAGAGTATTTTACCAAATGGTTGCATAATCAAGTAGGTGCAGCACGTATGTAACACATCGTGTTTTGTGGGAATTGCTTCACACCATCACGATCAGACACATCAAGTCTATTGGTTTTTTGGCAAATTTACACACTTTGACAGTTTATATTTAGAATTGGAGGAGGAATTATGTATACTCAAGCTAGTTTTATTTGTATAGCAGCTTTTCAGAAAACCATAATGACAATGTTTTAATACCTTAATGCCATAGTCCACATTTAAAACTGGGCAATAGGATATTTTACATTTGACAATGATATTTTGTCAAAAACAATAAACAAGTTGAGATTTGCTATTGTATACAGTATATCACTTTATGTGAGTATACTGTACATAAGATAGTAATTGAAGTTGCTTATTGAGATATTAAGAATTATGAATTTTGTTTGAATTATGAGTTTTGGTTTTAATTTATAAAATTTTTGTGTAGTGACAAATGTAATTATTATGTGATGTGTATCACTGCCATATTTAAAATGATGCATCCTAGGGTTAATTACTCACCCTCATGTCATTCCACACCCGTAAGACCTTCGTTCATCTTCGGAACATAAATTAAGATATTTTTCATGAAATCTGAGAGGTATATGACTTCTCCATAGACAGCAATTTAACTACCATTTACAAAGTCCAGAAAGGTGCTAAATACATCATTAAAATAGTCAATGTGACTACAGTGGTTCAACCTTAATTTTATGAAGTGCGCAAAAATAAAACAAAATTTATTCAACAATATCTTCTGTGTCATTCTCCTATGGTGTTTACGTTCAGCTCTTCCAGGTTCTACGTCAGAACAGCGACTCATTATTGGCCGACACTGTTCACGTGAGCAGCACGACACATGCGCTCACTGTTTACGTTCAGCGCTTGACAGAATTTTTGGGTGAACTGCCCCTTTAAGTTTTTAGTCATATCACACACCCCTAAGCAATTCAGCAAAGAAGTTAATTGAAAGTCATACCATAATACTTTTATATTCGGTCCCCTAGTGTGCAAGCCAAAGGCAACTTTGACAAGGAATGAAAAACTCCATTTGATGCTGTATAATGAAGAAAAATACCTTGTCAGAAACCAGGCTATACACCAGGGGTCCAGCTTTCCTCGGGCTATAGACCTTATACGCCAGAGAAACAAGCGCGCAGCCATCTTTAGAGGTTTGTCTTTGAACTTCCGTTTTTGTGGTAGCTTTGTATATTTCTATGGCGTCACGGTCAAAGAGTAGGGTGAAATGCATGTACTTATTGTAGAGTTAATGAAAGTTTTCATGAGAACTGTAATGGTTGAAGCGGATGTCATAACAAATGTCAGTAGACCGGGAAGATTTTAAAACGAGTGATTCGTTCATAAATCGTAAGATCTTACCTTTACACTGTAGAAATACGAAGAAAAAAAGAACATAAAACAAAACAAACAAACAAAAAAATATATTAAAATCTTTTACTCACCTCATGGTGTTCCAAACCTATGACTTTCTTCTTCTTCTGTGGAAAACACACACAAAAAAAGGTTAAAAAAATAAGGTTTTAATGGTTTTTGTTCATACAATGACAGTCAGTGAGGTCCAAAACTAAACAACACTGGACTCCAGTAACTTTGTATAGACAAACAAAATTAAAAATTCATACAGGTTTGGAATAAGTGAGTTTTTTAATTTTAGGTGAACTATACCTTAATAGATCTTATGTTGTTTCCATAAATACAAGTTGCATTTCTTTTTCAGTTTAAGCATTCAGACACAACAGGTACACTGCAGATATGCAAAATCTATTTATTTTTAAAAAGTGTTTTATGTTTAGGCTTTTGGTGATAGACTACACAGTATATCTGGAAAAAAAAAAAAAAAAGGTCAGGAAATACTTTTTTTTCTGAATTGGCGGTACTGATTATATGACCTATTGCACTCATCATTGTGAAACACCTGAGTAAATGTGACTGGTTTTTCTTGACTGAGCCCTACACCGTTGCCCTCTGACATCTTCAGCATGTTGGATGGAAATTGGACAGTCTCTTTTAGTTATTTAATGATGTCACAGGAAAAACAACAGTTTCAGATTCACTATCTTTTTCTCATTTAATGAAACGCTTTCTATTAACTTTTAATTTGAAGATTAAAAAGCTCTTTGTTAGATGACTTCATAGACAGTTTGATATAATAGACCTGACTTGCCTTGAAACTTACAGCAGTGGACATCTGGTGTATTTTTTAATGAATGTCTAAAATTCACATAAGAGTAACTCTAATGACCTTCATGGAGATCAATTCAAAAATGGCATGAACCTTAAACCAGCTTCTCCTCTCCTAGAGAGTTCTTGCTTTCTGTTTTTCCTGACCTTTCTGTTTCAAAGGTCAGAAAGAACAGTTCTGCACCGCTATAGGCAATAAGGTATTGGTTTTTGATGCGAATGTATTTCAGAACAGACCTTTTACTTTTCATAAGAATATGCATGGGAGCTAAAGAAATCCTATGCTGTCACTGAATGCTGGTCTAATAAACAGTCAAATGAGAGAATGCATACACTCTTGATTCATACAAAGAGTTTAACTGCTTTATCAATGCCTCAATTAAAGGGTTATTTCCCCCCAAAATGAAATTTCTGTCATTAAGTACTCACCCTCATGTCGTTCCAAACCCGTAAGGCCTTTGTTCATCTTCAGAACACAAATTAAGATATTTTTGATGAAATCCGAGGGTTTCTGAACCACACGTATGCAGCAACATCATTGCACCTTTCAAGGTCCAGAAAGGTACTAAAGACATTGTTAAAATAGTTAATGTGACTACATTGGTTCAACCTTAATATTATTAAGCGACAGGAATACTTTTTGTGTGCAAAAATAATGACTTTATTCAGCACTTTCTTCTCTTCTATGTCAGTCTTCTATGCTGTTGACGTAGTGAACGCAGTGCAGAGATTCCGTGTTTGTTTACGTCCAAACACCGGCTCAGTATTGGGCGACGCTGTTCGCGTGAGCAGCACGACGCATGTGTGTGATGCTGATGCAGGAGCCGCCCAATAATAAGTCGACGTTCTGACATAGAACATGGAAGCGCTGAACTGCATTCACTACCTCAACTGTGTAGGAGACTGACAGGGAAGAGAAGAAATTGTATTCTTGCACAGTATTCAAGTATTCTTGTCGCTTCATAACATTAAGGTTGAACCACTGCAGTCATGTGGACTGTTTCAACAGTGTCTTTAATACCTTTCTGGACCTCAAAAGGTGCAATGACGATGATCTGGTTCAGAAACCCTCGGATTATTCAAAAATATCTTAATTTGTGTTCCGAAGATGAACAAAGGACTTACGGGTGTGGAAAACCATGAGGGTGAGTAATTAATGACAGAAATTTCATTTTTGGGTGAACTAACCCTTTAAACACATTTTAAATAAGCAGTTATATGTTCTCTTATACATTTTGATTTCCATTAGGAAGGCTACTGTTTGCATAACACACACACACACACTACAAATACCTAATGTTTGTTAGAGCATTAAAACTTTTCATCTGTCATGGATACAGCAACCTGAGCCAGTGTTTACATTTTTGGAAGGTGCTGGAACACACTGTAAGATAATGTTCTTGGTGCTTGTTTGGCCTGTCATTCTCTGTTTCTGAATGTGGTGAGAGGTAGAAAAAAAGCTTTATATTTAGTCTAAGACTGTTTTGAAAATATTGCCCTGCAATTTAATTGCCAAAAACAGCCAGTAAATCTATGGAGCAAACTAAAAGAATTAACATATTTCATGGCATATTTCGTGATGCAAATGATATGCAGGCCTAGCCAATAAACACTGTAAAATTATATTTGAGGAAACGTATAGACCTACACAAGCGCTCAAACACTACCACCTAGCGTTTGCATTGAGCTGTGCCTCTCCCACTCTTTTTCCCACACAGTGGTCGGATGCTATTTAGCCTTCTATATATATACTATATGATATACTATATATGTTAAAGGCACAGATCTATAGTTTCACGTTTCTAAGCATTTCCGATGGATATGAATTAATTTCGTCGCACACCATCCGCTTCGAATGCGACATTTCTGATACCGCAGGCTTGTCTTGATATCTTGCACACATTTGTTTTTCCAGCAGTTGCTAGCACAGCTCCAGCAGATGTCAGTAATATCCCAATGAAAGGCCACAGAACATGGTAATCACGACTGGATGCGATTGCTAATTATGTCAGCAAATGAACACGTCACGTTGTTGGGTTAAAGTCATAAATGTTTTCATCAGGATCAGCCGATAATGTCCACAACGGAATGAGTTACTATTAGGTTTGAAATGTTATTGCACGAGGAGTATTTGTATGCTTTTGGTTGCTAGAAAATGTTGATGCGAATTCAGGACCATGGACAGAGTCAGCTGTGCCTTTATTCTGCTGTCAGGATTTAATCCAGTCAACATCTCAAGTTATTTACAGTCAAATTAATAAGTGAGGCCGTTTTAGTTAAAAAGTGAAAAATTTGTGAAATTTGGGTTGTGTATAAACAATTTACCCTTTAATAATGAAGAAATTGCCAACAAATTATTTCTTTGGGTAATTTCAAATCAAATCAGGCCAGAATTTCTGAGATTTTTTTTAATACACTGAAAGAATGTTTAATGTTAATGTTCTTTAGTCTTCATAGGCTACTTTTTAACAAGAATGCACATCATATATTTCTTATACAATATTTTAAAATGGATTTATTGGCCTTTTGAAGCTAACAGAATTGACTTCTAGGGAATCATTTTGTTTTCCTTTGGAGAATTTGGTGAATTTGTATTATTATTATTTCATTTAGATACACTAATTGCATCCAAGAATAGCCTATAACATAGCCTAATCTATTACGTCACCCCGACCAAACATAAGTGAAGCTTAAGAAGCCCTGGTTCCTGACGAGAAAGGGAACCTCCGTGTGATGTTACTGTGCTTAGGCTGGGGGTCTTCCTCACATGGTCCACCATAACCCTGTCAGTCACATTATTGACATCTCATGTGAGGCGGTCTGCATTTGATGACCACTAATTTCAGTGTTAAACCTAGCCATCCACCTCCATTGATATTTATTTATTATTGACCTGACATTGCATCGCCTGTTCTTGACAAACCACATGCGAATGCTTCGCGTTAAGGTTTAAAAATCATTTTAAAGTTAGGTTTATAAATCATTTTAAAATAAGAATCGCATTTAGTCTTCCAGGAGTGTAGGAAAATATTTAAATATGACGTATTTCAATGTTAGATGTAAGTGCATCATGAATCGGTGACATCCAGAGGATTTACGCTACCGCCGCCACAGCGAGCGAGAGACACGCATGCGCATTGACAAAAACAGCCGGTCTTTAAAAAATCCTTATGCCAACGGATGTAATCAAGGCAAAGAATATCTCTTATCTCTGGGCATACATGGTGAAATTGTAAGTATGGGGATCCTAAGTTGTTTTTAAATATACAAGGTGTCCGTGGAGAATACGACCGTTGAGTTTGATTGTTAAAGATGGCATGTCATATTTGACAGAAATGTCTTTTCGATGGTTGTCCTGGGCGATAAAGAGATATTGTAGCTGTGCTTCATGGTGGCACTTTGCAGTGCGAGGATATGCGGTGGAAATGCTGTTAGTCAATTACGTCTTTGCTTTTCGCAATCGTAGAATGCACGTTGTCTTATTATTTTCACCGTGTGCCCCATCTTTATGGATGCGGTTCACATTTAAAGCTATAATATTCATTTTTTTCGTCTGTTCTGCTTCGGTGAAATGAAGCAGACCATATCAGGCTTTTTCTGTCAGCCAGTCTAATCATCAACGTTTGCCAGTCGTGAAATCAAGGAGATTATATACTCTGTAAATTACCAAATATATATATATATATACGTGACTGTGTGTTTAAATCGTGTTTATGATCATCAATCACGGCTCGAGCATTTCTTACGCACCGCGACTGTGTGATACGACTGCAGCTAGAAAGCGTGCTGCGCCCCCTCCTACCCTCAAATATTCCAGCTCAAGCGAGGAATTTGATTCCACGATTCTTTGGAAACAACACAGCAAGATTTAGTGAGATCAAAACAATAGATCCAGAGTCTCTAAATCATTAGAACTTATAAAGATAACTCAATTCAGGACCCTATACATTTGCTTCAAACAGCCTTCTCTTATTATCCATGCAAGGCATGGTTTGTTTGAGCTCCAAAGTCATGTTGTTTAAATCAGTACAGACACCAAAGCTTGAAGAAATAGAGAAAACCCACCCACATGGCAACAAGTCTAAATTTATTGTGCTGTAGGCTTAAGCATGTTTGCAGAATGAGAAGCACTGTGACATTGAATGTGATAATTATCTTATGATGATAAGCTATTCCATCAACATGCTTATGATTCAGATATGGAAGACACCTGACTCTATCAGTGATTAGTTGTAAGGTTTGAACCTTTTAAGGGGGCAAAAACACTGTTTTTTCAGGCACCTGTCAATTTTGAGATTTTGCGCTTTTTGGCTTTTCATAAAGTGTTTTTTCAGACTGGTGGAAAGAAAACATCCAAAATACACTTTTAAGTGTATATTTTATAGCATTTTATCTATTTGCATCTGTAGATTTCAATTACAGTAAATATCTTTAAAGGCCGTTTTCTCAAAATGAGTTTTTTCTCCTGCTCTGAGTCAGAAATCTCCACTTCAGCAGAACTTATATACACCAAACTTTACAGTTTTATTCCTATCTATATTCTGAAGGTTTTTACTGAGGGATTTGTTGATATATAATTAGCCTGATTTTATACAACATTTTATTCCTAAAGAATTGGGTTTTTTTCTGGCTGTTGATAGTATTTTCTGATTTATGGAGTGATAAAAAGAGATATCCAAAATTCCCTCTGTAAAAACCAAAAAATGTCAAAAAAATTAAACAAGAATTTTGAACCTGACGCCATCCAATATTCAGATTTTTGTTCTAGAAATGTATGCAAATTAGCACATATTTTATTAGATAACGCCTCATTTGCATATTTAATCATAACATTTTAGAAGACTTGTAATACAAATTTTTTTTGCAATTTTTAATGTAATCAATCAGCTGGGGAAGTATGGTGATATCTATTTTTTTACCCTATTCACCTGGGGTGTATCGCCTTAATAAAAACTACTTTTTCCACATGAAAATCTGAAAAGTCTTTGCTAAAAAGTGTGTATAATTTCACATGTTATGGCCAATTTTAGAGCATTTTGAGAGAAGTATGACATAACATGCTAGGTCATGTAAGTGTTTGTGACATGTTAGGACATTTTGGTTTCTGGTCAAGTTAAAACATGTCTTGTTCACCTAATCTATATGCACATTTAGCATCCCGCTGGGGGATCCATTCTTTTATTTTCCAGCATTGTCAGTTAATGTAAAGCACTTTTGTGCATATTTATTTGATTGGCCTCTGTTTTTCTTCTGCGCTTGTTTAAAAGCATTATTTTCTCCATTGGAAACCACAAAATGTTTAAGTGGACTTGAGGAAAATAACTTCCGACATCTACACCCTACAATTGCTTGTCGAACCATTAATTCGTCCCGTTGATCTCTGTGGCTGCAGTTGTATTGGCTCCGTCTCAGTTGCATCCTGTTTCCTGCAGCCCATGGGATCAGAGCGGATGGAGATGCGAAAGAGGCAGATGTCGGTGCAGCAGGAGTCGGTGGCGGGCACCACAGCACCGGCGCAGAACGAGCAGCCCGGCCAGGGGAACCGTGGCTCCAACGCATGCTGCTTCTGTTGGTGCTGTTGCTGCAGCTGCTCCTGGTAGGAGTTTTTTCAGTCTTTACACTGCTAATGTGAGATCTTATCTAACAGGGTTAGTTTTGGGCCCAACTAATGGCAGGAAATCACCTTATTATAGGAAAATAACTGCATGTGACAAGACTATTATGATTACTACAGTAAATATACCTGGAATATTGTGCGGATATGATTTAAATGCTGTTTTTGCTTATTGTGCATGTATATAGTATGATGTAATTTTCACTGAGGTGTCAGAGATCCCAAGACATCTGCTCTGAAAATCAGCAGAACTCATGGCATCCTGGCTGTGAGCTTATAATGAGCACCAGTTACAGTGCTTAACTGAACATTGAGCAGGTGAAAGCTACTCCAAAGCTTCCTAATGCTGACTGTTAGGTGTCTTGGGATCATGATGTGTTTACTACCTTGCAGTCTCACTGTTAGGAATGAAGACAGAGAAGAGAGGAACCGGAGAGCCTCGTATGATTTTAAAGCAGAGGAGAATGCAGACTTCGAGGAGAGGTCAGTGATTCCAGCTTTTTATAGGAAGAGGTTTAGCAGAACTACAAAAGAAATGTAACTTGATTATGTAAAAACAAAAGAAAAAAAACAAAAGAAAACCCCCCAGAAACTGACATCTTAGATAGCTACAGTGTTATCAAAGCATTTTCTGTAAAATAGCTTCATAATCTAAATTGTTTGTCAAGTTGTTTTAGATTTATATTTATATTAATTACTATAGTTCTGTGAGATGCAAGTTCCTGAGAAATTATGCCTAAATATTCTTTATTTTTATTTAAAATAATTTCTAGTTTTGCGAGATGCAACTTTGAGAAATTATACCTAAAATATTCTTTAATTTTATTTAAATCAATTACTATAGTTCTGCACGATGCAACTTTCTGAGAAATTACACCTAAAATATTATGTTTAAATGAATTACTATAGTTCTATGAGATTCAAACTTTCTAAATAAATAAACCAAAAATATTATTTGTTTTTATTTCAATTATTACAATAGTTCTACGAGATTCAAACTTTCTGAGAAATATAGAGAAATATATATATACCTAAAATATTCTTTATTTTTATTTAAATGAATTACTATAGTTCTATGAGATTCAAACTTTCTAAATAAACCAAAAATATTATTTGTTTTTATTTCAATTATTACAATAGTTCTACGAGATTCAAACTTTTTGAGAAATAATATATATATATATATATATAATACCTAAAATATTCTTTATTTTTCAAATGAATTACTATAGTTCGACGAGATTCAAACTTTCTAAAAAAAATAAACAAAAAAATATTATTTCTTTTTATTTAAATTACTATAGTTCTGCAACATGCAACTTACTGAGAAATTACACCTAAAATATTGTTTATTTTTATTTTCAAGAATAACTATAGTTCTACGAGATGTAACTTTCTGAGAAATATAGAGAAATATACACATATATATACCTAAAATATTCTTTATTTTTATTTAAATGATTTACCATAGTTCTACAAGATTCAAATTTTCGGAGAAATTAAACCGAAAATATTCTTTATTTTTATTTAAATTAGTTACTATAGTTCTGCAAGATGAAACTTTACTTACAGAAACTTACAGAAACCGAAAATATTTGTACTATAAGAGCATTTCCTAAGAAAAAAAAATCAAGAAAGGAGGAAAAACTGTTACTGAGGCGTCTGTTGCCAAGAATGACTAAGACCCCTCTGTTTTTTGGCAGTCCGAAACCGACTGCGGAGGAGATACACTTGTGGGGGCAATCCTTCGACAAACTGATGCAATGCCCCTCTGGAAGAAGTGCCTTCCGGCAGTTTCTGCGCACCGAGTTCAGTGAGGAAAACATGCTCTTCTGGTTGGCCTGCGAGGAATTCAGTAAGGAAACCAATAAAAGCTCCATCGAAGAGAAGGCACGGATAATATACGAAGACTACATTTCAATTCTCTCACCCAAAGAGGTGAGTGAACGCATCAGCACATGTAGGAAGAACCTAATTACATTTCCTGTATAATCAGAATGATTTAAATTCTTATTTTTTTATTATTTTTTTCAGGTGAGCCTCGACTCTAGAGTTCGTGAGGTTATAAACAGGAATATGCTGGAGCCAACATCCCACACGTTCGACGATGCCCAGCTCCAGATCTACACACTAATGCAAAGAGACTCGTATCCGCGGTTCATGAACTCCCCAGTCTACAAAAACCTGCTTAAGACAGTCTCTGAGGAGTTGGTGGAATCTTAGATCTCTGTGATCCCGGTCGAATGCCCCCTCCCTATCTTTTATTTGTTACCTTTCCTTGTGTAGAATATGTTTTAAAGGACCACAGCGTGGGTCCTCCCAGGGATTTTACTGCTATAGCGATCTGTACCTGAAAAAAGACGCTCAGGTCTCCAGGTCACTGGATTTAAAAAAAAAAAAAAAAAAAAACTCAAATNAAAAAAAAAAGTCTCAAATTTCCTGAGGGCTCAACACCACAAGTACTGCTACAGATCAGCATAGCAAAAGATGCTCCAAAGGATTACCAGTGCGTATTGATGTTTTTAAGAAAATCTATTTTATTTGTGTTGAAGTTTTTTTTATTGTTTCTAATTCTTTTTTTGTATCTATGTTTGAAGGAAGATGTGATACCAATTGTGGGCTATAGACAGTATATACAGTAGATATATTTATGAATTTGTATTACATTTCTTCGACCTTTTTTCTCGTGTTACAATATTTAAAGAAAAGGGAATTATGGGTAAGAAGTATTGCCCGTTTATGAAAATGCGTATGAGAATCAAAGCTCAAGTCAAGGCAACACTTTAGCTCTACTTGCGGGACTCCCTGTTGTACACCGTATTGTTTCAGCTACTTTTCTAACTACTCCCTGTTAAAATGACTTGGCATCTCCAATGAGAAATCACAATTATCAGAAATAATTCATAAATCAAGTAATAATTATTATAAAGCCCAAATAGTTCACCTTTTACGCGTATGCGAGGGTTAGCGTACAGTGCGCGTGACGCGAAAATCGTCATCAGAAGAGTACGCGCACCGCAGTATTTTTGTAACCGCACGAACTTGTCCGCGCAGGTCGCACATGCGCATTTAATTTAAGCATTTATAGTTTATCCACAAGGTGGCAAACGTGCCCTGGTGGCGTCGATTCACAAGGTAGTCAAAGAAAAACTGCATAAACAGAACAGACCTGAAGGCACGCAGGCTACAGCGACAACGGAGGCCTACATAGACCAGAGATTGTGCGAAGAGGTTAGAAAGTACCCTCATTTGTACAACTCTAGTATGAAAGAATAGAAAGATATTTACATGGGATGTAACTCGTGGCGAGAGATTGCTCAAAACTGCGCATGCGTCGAACGCCTGCGTATGCGTACGAGTCAAATGAAGTATACTTTGTGCGTTCGACTGTGCGCGTACACTAGCGTAAACGCAAAGAAATGAAGTATACACAGGGCTTAAGGGGGAAATATATTAGATTTAAAAAAGTAAAACATGTAAAAATGTCATGGATAAGAAAAAGATAATATAATGGATAAAAAATATCAGTATTTAAAATCAAATAGCATATCTCTCTCTTTTTGTACTGCTAGAACATATCAAGAATTTATTTACAGACATATCATTCATCTATAAGTGTTTTTTTCTGTATCATTGCATTAATTTATTCCCATGCTTCATCCAAAATGAGAGCTAAGAGATGGTTGGACATGGCAACTATTCCTTGCATGTACTCAACACAAAGACGGCGAAAGCCTCATTTGTTTACAGTATGTAGAGGTAGTAATATTTTTACGAATGACCTCTAATAGAAGAGATTCAGTATCAAATGTGTTTTAGATCTAAAAACGAGCCCTGAATGGAAAGGTGCAGGTTTTATTGCTAGGACCCTCATAAGTAGATGACACCAAAGTAGCCGAATCCAGTAAAACTGTGTGAGATTAGCTTTCTCTCCAATACAACTGACTAGAATTGGAGCTGCCAAGTTCTTACTATATTTTTTAGTTCTGTGAATTACTTTGTTGCCTGACTTTCGTGTCGCTCAAAGACAAGATCCTCACTCGGGGAAGTGCCTTGACATTCAATTTTGTGGCATCTCTTTTTTGGCAATAGTTGATTTAAACTCTTGCCACATACAGTACGTAGACTCTGGGCCTTTGATCAATTCATGAGATGACTTGTCCTGCACGGTGACTTCTGAATTGAACTATTGCACTTAATTTGCCTCTAGGTT
This sequence comes from Anabarilius grahami, assembly GCA_003731715.1. NCBI lineage: Eukaryota > Metazoa > Chordata > Actinopteri > Cypriniformes > Xenocyprididae > Anabarilius > Anabarilius grahami. Next base: position 3,730,236 of record RJVU01044706.1, read on the forward strand.
TGGAGCGAAAAACACCATTGGTTTTGTCAAGTACTGAAGTCGCACATTTAAAGGGTTAGTTCACCCAAAAAATTAAATTTCTGTCATTAAGGTTGAACCACTGTAGTCACTTTGACTAGTTTAACAATGTCTTTACTACTTTTCCGGACCTTGAATGATGGTAATTACGCTGCTTTCTTTGGGGGATAAAAAAAAACTCTTGGATCTCATCAAAATATCTTAATTTGTGTTCCGAAGATGAATGATGGTCTTTCAGGTTTGGAACGACATGAGGTGAGTACTTAATGACAGAAATGTAATTTTTGGGTGAACTAACCCTTTAAGGAAGTAGGTCTGTTTGTCGGTTAGTCAGGGACAATTCATTAAGATTGTTGATCTGAGTCCAGACATACTTTTACCAACATGTATTTCATGGTGGTGCTTCTACTTGTCTTTGACTAACTTAATATGAAATGTGCAATTGATATGTGCAATTTGAGCTGATGGATTCACCACATAGATCAACCTCAAACACAATCTAAGCCAATGGTTTGGAGTTATACTGCCTATAAATCTTTTTTTCTTTCTCTCTTTTTTGTTGTTGTTCTGTAAAGTATACAAAAAAAGTGTTATTTTCCAATCAGTTTACATAAAGATTATAATACTTTTTTTTGATTAATAATATGTGAATGTTTACAGTAATCAGATTAGTTTTTTCTGTTTTATTGAATTGAGAAAAATAATTTGTGGGCATTTGGAATCTTTAAGATACAATAAAGCACAATAATTTTAACATGCGTGATTGTTGTCAAATCTGCTGAATAGTGAATTGACGTATATGTCGTGTATGGCGATCATGGGAACTCAGGTTCGAATTCATCCAGTTTCTTTACTTGGGCCCTTTTGCCTCTTTCCAACTCTGCAAGAAAATTCTTAAAATAATGTTATATAAAAATGCAGCGTCCTTATTTGTCTAAGGCAAAACTATTTGTAAATAATAATAAAATATTTATACAATATATCCTTTAAAAAAAATATACAGAAAATGGCATTATTTTGGCCTTTATTTGCCATTTAGCATGTAAATAATGAATCAAAATCTTCAGCATAGCCCCAGGGGTTTCTGTTTGGTCTCTGTTTACAGTGGAGTGTAACAGTGCTGCCCACTCACTCTCTCTGCTCTGGAGAGGATGCACCTGGGAACCTCACAAAAGAACCTAGAAGCAAGTGTCCTCCCCATTTAGCCTTTCTAAGAGCAAAGTTTGTGTATCCATAAAGAGCATTCATAATGTAAACATATTTTCCCATTAAAGAATGGGTGAGCTTCTCTCCTTAACATCTTAAACTACTGTAAATGATGAGCAAAGATGCAGTGGTCTAAGGACGAGATAAACCATCACCTCCTGCTTTCCATATGCACAAAAGGACGTCAAGAACAACCACCAAAGGGCTGTTTGTTATTCAGATGAGACATTGCTAATGCAAGGGGCTTGTTAGGACATCAAGGCGGCAGTGGGTATTACGGCAAAATCATTTGAGAAGAGAGCGATAGAAATTCACAAAACTGAGCGACATGTCATCTGCCTGCAAATGGCAAGTACTATCCACTTTGTATTGATTGTTGACGTCAAAAGTAACATTGCCATGACTGATCAGATATGCTTTTTTCTTTACGACATTATCTTATCATCATCAATTTGTTAATGGTAAATGCTGTTTATTGCTCGTAAAGTGAAGATTTTGATCTGCCTAGTTTTTGTTTTTTTTGAGAAACTGACCTCACAGAAAAAGAGCAAACGTGACCTCTACCAAATAACTATATAATCTGTTTAAAAAATTAAATGTTAACACTTTATTTTACAGTGTCCTTATTACACATTACATGTAGTTACTCTAATAATAACAATAAATTATGCATAATTACATGCAACTAACCTTAATCTTAAACCTAACTCTATAGTAAGTACAATAAGTTAATTATTACTACTCAGTACATAAATGTATAATTACACTGTTACCTTAAATTACACAGCTACCTTAAAGTGAAGTGTAACCAATTTATATATATAAAAAAAAATCTAAATCGATTCGAGNATTTGAGATTTTATAGATGGGTAAAAAAAAAAATGAATCAAGATCCCCATCACACATAAAAATCCAAAAATATCCAAAAGAGGCCTAAAGTTCTTTAGCATTAAAGAGTTTTTAATTTGACTGTTTAAAAGTCAAAAATTCTGTCATCATTAAATCTTAAAAGGAAACATAAGGATCTTTACATATATCCCTGGTTTCACAGAAAAGGCTTAAGCTAGTCCCAGACTAAAATGCATGTTTGAGCTGTCTTAACTCAAAGCAACTTGCACTAATCTATCTTAAAATATGTCACTGCCATTGTTTTGTCTCAAGATTCACACCAGTAATATTTTTTTTCCTAAGGCATGTTTATGAAAGCTACTTAAATATCCTAATTGAACAAAGGCCTAATCCTGGCTTACTCTAAGCCCTGTTTGTGAAACCAGGCCTAAATGTAACTGCAAAACCTCAAATTAATAACACCTGACAAGAACCTATAAAGTGACCTTGATCTAATGGCTCGTTTCCACAGAGCGGTACGGTTCAGTACGGTATGCAATTTTTGCCGTTTCCATTGTCCACAGAAGTTGTGAATACCGGTGTTGTGCCGAATTTCGACTCCCTGCCAAATTATTACCCCCCTCATTGAAGTCGCTACCTGATTGCCTAATCCCTCCCCCATACCTATTCCTTTAATTTACCAATACTAGGGGGGTAATAATTTGGCGGGGGTCGGAATTCAGACAACACCGGTACAAAAAGGGTGGAGCTGCTCACTGCAGAACATTGATTGGTTGACAGAGAATCGTCACTTGCGTGTCCTACAAGGGGAATGACAACACAATACCATGGCAACACAATGTGTATTTTTCTGCTGTTTTGCTTTGCAGCCTTTAGCCTTTGCTCAAACAAAGCTGCTGTATGTCATCCATTGTTGTTTACTGTCACTTTCTTCTTCACGCAAGAATGACGTCGATCACTACTTTCGAGTATACACCACGCCTATCAAGTAAAGGTACTGTTGGCGGTGGAAACGCAAGCCGGATCAGGGTCTACCATCCCGAATCGTACTGTACTGTACTTAACTGAACCGTATTGCTCGGTGGAAACGAGCCATAAGACTATCCATTTGCTTGTAAATGATTTTATGAGGAGCAATAAAATAAGAATTGACAAGTAAACCAATCGTCTCTAATGATGTATAAATCACACTCGCCATCAATCTTTAAAACATTTTACTCCTGAAAGTAAAAGCCATGTACACAGTAAAAATTTTAAGATCATGCATATAAATATTTATAAGAGTGACAAAGAGACTCAAAGTATCTTCCAAATGAACAAGGTAAAAAAAAAATCTTGAGCCATTACCAAAAGCAAATATACGCTAAAAGCATTTTATTTAAAAATGGGTAGGTTTGTCAAGGAAAATTAAATAGTTTTGACTAGTTTTCATTAGGGCAAAGCAAAACTATCTAAATATGAATGTTGTCAAAATGTTTATCTACGTATATAAAAAGTGATGGTAAAAGAAAACAGAAATCCGACAACATTGATCATAGTCCAAAGGCCTATGGCCTAGCTATACGTCAAGTTAAAACACAGGACATGAGTTTGTGGACCATTATAATGAAACAAACAGATGATGGGATCTATTGTGGCCTTTGTACATCAGGTGCGCCATTGAATTGTCGTCAATGATACAGAAACGTGGTCCTGGAATTTAGCTACATCTCCAAACAAAGAGAACAACCCCCAACTTCAGCAGAACTGTGGAAATAGATTTAATAAAGACACCGTTAATTAAATACATCATGTTTGTAGGTAATATAAAGTTATCAGTGCTAGGGGTGGGAATCTTTTGGTACCTCACGATTCAATTAAAATCGATTAGAATCAAATTTCAATTCAATATACGCATAGATTTGGTTCTAGTTTTGTGCTTCTTTTTTCTGACTGCAGTAGACAGTTTAATCAGTCTTAAAGAAAAAAATCCAACTGAATTAAATGTGAAACTTGAAGGTTTTTTTTCTTCCCATTTTAGTCAATGGAATATTATAAAAAAAAAAGTAATTTAAGCTGACTGCAATCATTATACACATGACTGGCAGTCTTCTGTAATAAAGCAAGGCAGGCAATTTCATTTTATTTTTGATATTAAAAATAGGAACAAAGAAGCAAATTACAAACAGTAGGACAAATACAATAGAAAAAAAATATACAAACTAAATTAAGTTTTTCAAGTACAGTAGCCTAGATTTATTTAACATGTAGTAAGAAATACTACAGAAATTGAATAATCAAATGTAAAAATAAAACACTGTATAGTCTTCACAGTATGAATTAAATATAAATTGATTCATATTCAAGAACAAAAGTGATTCAGTCAAAAGCAGTGAGGGATTTTTTTTATTAACATTAATGAAACAGACAACAACAGTTTATGAGGCTGCTGTCCCTTTAAGAATGAATGCACGGATCTAATATATTGTTACACATCCAATTTTCTGCTAACTTTCGCATAGCTCATAACACTGTGTTTGCGTGAATACTCCACACGATGTGCATTTTGACAAGTTACTGACTTGTAGAATGTTATTACATCACAATAAGCCGTGAAAAAAATACTCAATGCGGTGCTCGTGCTGACGGACACACAGCCGAACACACAGATGCATGCGATCCCGAATTCAGTTATCTTTCACAGCTTATTGCACTTGCATGGTCCAATACACACAATAATTAACTGAATCGTCTGTGTGTCTGTTAGCGCAAGCACCGCATTAAGTCCTTTTTTGCAGCTTATTGTGATTATTAACTAACGTGTCAATAACTTTAAGTAGTACCAAGAAGTTAAAGAAGTGTAACTTTTTTTTTTAATTTGTGAATCGGCAGAAAATAGAATCGTCATTCATATGTGAATCGATTTCCCCCCCACCCTAATCAATGGGCACAACAATAGAAAACAGCAAAAGAAACACATACCTTCCACCTATTTCCACATTCAGTGCAGAAGACGAATGTTGTCATCGGTTCATCAGCACTTCGAGTTTGAACCTAAAGAAAGATTTGTGTCCATAAAATGTATATATAAAAATCAACTACACATATATTCCTGAAACACTATCTATGGTTACCTGGGTGTATGTACACTTCTTCTTTTTGCACTTCCCGCAAGTGAACAGGTCAGTCTGGGTGCCCCCAGAGGTGGCCACCTGGTGATCCCTGATGGCCTCTTTGGTCAGATTCTTACGCATCTCCTTCAACTCATCGCTTGCCATGTCCTGTTGGATTTAGATTTCCACACTGTCACCTCTGAGAGAACATGTTCCTATAACGATCATAAAATGGCAAAGTGAATAGGCTACCGTGTCACTGTTTACTCACCTCCGCTGTCATTTTCGCTATGCGGTCTGGGCACACATTCCCACACAGCACGTTCCTTCTCAGGTTGGGGTTCTTTGCATCCTTAAGATTGGAGATTCTGCTTCGTACACGATTCTTATATTTCATATCAGTATTTTTGAACTCCGAAAAAATAAGTGCAAGTTGGTCAAGGAAATGCATGTAAAATGTAATATCATGCTGAGAACTAATATATTTTTTTATACGTCAATAATCAGACTTTACACACATTTCATAACAATAATAACCATTAGGATGATTACGAAAAGGATATATTCTTCAATCTGAGCTCCAAGCTCATCGCAATCAGCACCAATCGCAATGTGATCATCTGAAGAAAAAAAATTAAAAACAAAAGAAAATGATAAACGTATTTTAATAAAGTGTGTGTATTTATATAAAATAAAGATTTAAACTGAAATACAATTGCTTTAAATTTTCTTGCTTAATGTTTATTCTAAAAATCACTCACAAACTAAATTACTAATTTAATACTTAATACAGCAATTATCATCACTAATAACTATTAAATAACTTAAATCAAAATATTCCATGTATTTTGCACCATTCATTCAAGTCTGATTGTACAAGTTATAATTCAGAAAAATTCCAAATTAGTAACAAGTCTAAATACTCTTGGCAAGACACTGTATGTTTACTAAGTAAGAATTGCCTGCTATGACTTGCCTCCTGTTTGCAAAGCACTTGACAACATCTCCCTGCACTTGATACGGACTGAGTCAGATGTGCCTGGTGCTCGTGGGAAAGTGGCTATCAACGTGTTGGGTGTAACATCGGCAGACTCGCTCTTACTGCTAGAATTACTGCTTGAGCTGAGAGAGAAGATAAGAAATAAAGAGATAGAAGAAAAAGGAATAAAAAGCAAGCCATAGTTAGATCTATAAAGTCTTATTTAGGGCCAAAGATCAAAAGCGATACGATCATTTAGTTTTATAATAATCTCATGAGCATTAACACAATTTTGTAGTTGGTACCTCTCCTCTCTAGGCTCCGGGCTGGCTTGAGATGGCGAGACCACTGGTGTTGTGCGTTCCTTCTTTTTCTCCTCCGAGTTCTTATCCGCAGCAGGTTCATCTGGATGTCAAAGCCACTCTTTAGTCATTTCATAAGTGTAATGCTACAAATGTTCAGAAATCATATATAGAACCTCAAAATCTGGGACACTTTACAAAAGGAAAACCTGCAGTTGCTACCACATACAGGCAATTATTGGTATTACAACAACAAAAACCCATAGTAACTTATATTATTGTTAAATAACTAAATGAGAAGTTTGAATTATACATAATGTATCCATATACAATTATATTATACACACAACCCCCCCAAATGTATTTAGACACATAAGCCACGCTTAATGTGTGTATGTTATTACATTATATAACAGAATATCAAACCAAGTGTCATTTACTTTAAAGAAATAGAACACCTTTAAGTCAAGTATTTTTGTATAATGGTATATAGTGTAATAGTCATAGATAATGTGATAAAATAAACTTGCTTGGAACCTCAGCGTAAGTTCATACATCCCCTAAAAGTACCATTAGAATGGTTGTTCTTACGCATACATTTACATTAAAATGCCAGTGTTATTTACCCAGCAACTTCTTCCAGGACTTGATCAAGGACTTGGCCAGTGAGGTCACTTCATCGTCTGTGCTTTGCTTGCGGATGGCATTGACCGACATCCCGATCCTCGTGGACTGTTTATCAGAAAAGCAGAGGGAATTTCTCGTTACATCTACTTCAGTACTGAAGCGAGAATGGTGTGCAGTAAACAGGGTGAACATACCTGCAGAAGCTCCAGGGTCATGGGTATATTCTTTAGTTCCTTTAGTAAGTCCAGTGCACCAACCTAATAAAAAAAATACGACTTACTAAAATGCATTTCATTATGATACTTTAATATACACAATAAAATGTATGGGAGCTTCAATAGTTACATGCGCATTCTTACGGAGAAGTCAACAGTAGTCACTCTGCAGCCTAACTTTTGCAAATTATCCACACTCTTACTCACTTCACTGCCATGATCAGGATAAAACCTTGTGTTCAATATGCTTGCATATATATCTTTATCTAGTTTGTTTTCGAGATGAAATCAGTTGCATTACTGCCTCCCGCTGACTAACCCCTTGTATTTATCCGCGCTAACAGAGGCTAATGTTGCTAATTTTCCCGCTAAGCGTTGAGTTTGTTAACCAGTAAACTAAACCACTATATACTGCACACACCTGAGCATTAACCACTAAATCTATTCACAAAACAGCCCGCCAGTTTCGCTGCTGCTTATGAAATGAGTTCTTCTTCATATGTAGCTGTTAGCTTGCTATGTATCAATGTAGCCTCGTCTAGTACGAGACAGGGAATTCATTCATGACAAAACACCTCACCCCGTTCTTCTTCTGTGCCATTTTATCCATCTTCTTTGCGATCCGGATGATCTCTTCCTCTTCTTTCTTACCCATTATTGATGATTAGTGACAAATATTAAATTTAAACGAAGTATATATATTAAAAAAAAACGTAGAAGCACACACGAACACACCACTCCACCGGCGGCGAACGCAGCAGCTCTGGCAGGAAGGCGTTTCTATGAAAAGCCCAGACGTTACTAATCAATCCATTGACTAGAAGCGTCCATCGACGCAAAGCCCAGACAACATTAATCGAAAAAATAAGAACGCGCATCACATTAATGAGCTGCTTCCAGCTTATCATTAGAACCACATGAAAGTTACACACATAAGAGGCTAAAATGGTATACACATTGCTTGTAAAAGCGTTTGAATCGTATGGTATGGAGGGGGTTGTGCTAAAAGCACTGTAGTGAGATCCCAGCAACCTCTATGTGCAACACTAGAGTGCGCTCGTGCTCGTTTTACAAACTACAACCGCGGACAACAACAGGGTTTGATGTCGGATGAGGTGGTAATGTGCTTAGATTCTTCTGCCTTGAATATATCGTCTTCAAAATCAGTTAGTGGGGATATAGCACTGTGAGTGAATTATTTGTTGCGCATTTTAAAGGATGTTAATGTTGTGGTATATTTCTGTTGTGTTTGGAATGAGGTGACTGACACACTAACCACAAAAAATAAACATAAATAATAATATTAATAAATATTAGTGAATGTCCAGTAGGTACCCATAGGGAAAAATGAGAGGCAGAAATTGTGGAATCTACAGAACATTAGTGTTGTTTATGTTACTCTAATGTCTATCCCAGTAGTTTTCTTGAATTGCCATATAGGCAGGGAATTATTTTTAAAATGCATATAAGAAACTTTTTAAATTTCTTTCTTCTTATTTTGTCCAGGGTTGTGAACTTTAATTGGGGTGGCTGAATATGCGGGCAATTAGTTTAGCAAATTATCCTTTTGGATTGGCCTACAAAGTGTTGTCATGATCTCAAGCTCAACATGGTGAAATATTTTTGCTTAAAAATCCAGACTTTCATGTTGGAAGGTTTGTCATTGCACCATCATTAATTAACATAGAGAAGGGAGAAAGAAGATAACCAAATTAATACTAAAGCTGTCCTTTTAAAATTACAATATCTATTCCAAGGTTTCAAATCTCACTGATAATGTATCTCAAATCTATGTACTTTGCTCTTTATATTACTGATGTAATTTAAATGTTTTGTCACTCTTTGACAGTGCCTTCTTGTTGCTAAATAAAAATCCCACGTTTGTCTTACTCCGTGCCCTGCATGTGACCAAGCCTCTAATCCTTAGAGATCAAGACAACGTGATTCCACATCCAGTGAATTTGTTTCCTACATGAGCAACAAAATCAAAAATTATTATGGCACTTTTGGTAATGACAGCAAGAATATACTTTATACTGCTCTGCAACTCAACCAGTTATAGAGCTTGATCAGTGAGTGAAACCATTCTGCTCAAATCAAACTGCTTGTATTTTCCCTAGAAACACAGCAAGACTAATCTCCACCCCATGCTGATAAGGAAATCCTATAAAACTATCTTAGACATGACAGGGAGCCTTGAGATAACTAGAAACCACTGAGTATCACTGAACAAACATCAGTGTCTCATTATAAAACAAATTAATACAAATTAAAGAATGAATAAATAAGTTCACGCTTATTATACGCAGTTCATATCCATATCTGGTGCTGATTGATTAACATGATCCAAGATTAACATAATCCCAGATGTAATGCACTAAGAACTGGTGTTGCCTTGCTGTATAGCAGTCGCAATCACAATATTCCTGCTGCGCTTCCGTAGTCACAGTTATGCTCCCACTGAGAGACACATGCTTTACCAGCTGAGAATTCCCTTTCCCTTATAGTCAGCTCCAGCATAAAACCTCTCTACATCACCCCACTCTAATCCCTATTAACAGAGCCCTTAAATCTGCTTATATCTCTGCAAGAAATTAGAAACACCTTCAACCATCTGCTGGATATCACACACAGCAGAAAAATACTTAAGGTCTTGTTATGTTTAAGTGAAAACCTCTAAAAAAAACATTACAATTGCAATTCGATTTGCTGATTATACAGCCAGATGAGACAAAGAACCAGATATTATATAAACAGTTGAAATCAACCAAAAGGTTTACATGGAGGTTGTTGCATAACTGAATTAGAATGTTTTGTGTGATATAATAACACTCGCATATGGTTATCAATACTTTATTGTTCGACACCTCGTAGGCTAAATATACAGTTGAATTATGTTACTGAAAATATAGATTATACAAATAACCAGTTTTAAAAATATTCTTTTCATATTTCTTTCAATATATGGAGGCTTAAAATGAAAGTGTTCTTGGTACTCTCTTTCTCTAAAATGTTGTTTAACCGTGACCAAAGATTACACAAATCAACACTGATGCCTGCCGTCCCAAAATAGCCTTGAGCGTTGTCCATAATCTCTTCAGTAGATGGACAACTAACTCGCCAACTCAAGCCTCCTGAATATGTGAAATAAGGTAAGATGAGTAGCTTTAAATGTTTTAAAAAAAAATAGAAGCATCAAAACTAGTAGCATATTCCAGATATTTTTTGTTGATATTGGTAAATTTACATGCTAAAGAAAGAATATAATTATCATATTATTCAATTTGGTGTTTGTTTTAAGAGACATTGTATGGATTGTTTTATGTAATGGCATTTGCAGGAGATTAGAAGGAGATTTCAATGTTTTGAGCTTTATATATTTGTGTTTTTGAATCGTGGTTTTCCAGAACATCTTGTGTCTTATGGCTGTTATGCAATGGTTTACTGCATTATTGTGGAGTATCATTTGTCAATTGAATGAGGGTGTCTGTGCCACACTGCAAGGCAATCTGTATAAAATAATGTTTTCAGATATTCAGCATACTGTACATTTTAGGACTAGTGACCTGTTTCAGTATTTTTTCAGAGTCCTTTTTCAGATCAACAAACATTGTTCAGGTTGTTTTAATGTGTATAAAATGTACGTCATTTGTTTTATCTCTACTTAGTTTAGGTTGAGTTCAATAGATATTGGCATTAGCATTTGTTTATTGCATTTGACTTCCATTCTTATACCTGGCCATGGAAAGTGAAACTTCCTGAGCAAATTCTTTTAGTCCTTAAGAGAGGCCATTTCATTGTTGACTGCAAGAAGCCATTTTGTTAATGACTGTAATGAAAAAAACAAAACAATACCTGAAAGAAGAATGTAGTTGTTGCTGCTAATGAACTACAGACTGATTCTTCTAATGTATTTGTAGTTGTAAGAATTGCCTATAAGACTTTATTAAAAAGAGCATATCACATAATTTAAAGGGTTTGCTTTGTTATCATCAGCTGAAATACCCCCAGAGTACACTCATTTACAAAAACTCTTGCTTTATGGGGGACACAAAGTCAGTGCGGAAGCTTTTTCAGTACGGTAGAAGCTAATGAGACCAGTGAGAACAATATTATGGCATGTAATGCAGAATTTATGTTGTTATTACGCACAAAAAAATAAAAATGAAAAAGAAAAACCTTGTGATGTTAAAAAAAAGTCATATTAAACAGAATTTTTTTTTTGTTAAATAACTGTTGGCTCTTTGATTTATTTTACAGTATTTTTTAATATGAGCACAACGCCTCTTAATGATGCACCTCATCCTGATGTGTCCTCTGGGAGCATGCAAACATTGGTCTCCAGGCCCTTGCCCCCTCACCCAGACCACATTACCACTAAAAGGGTATGTTTCTACAAAAGCGGGGACCCTCAGTTCACGGGGCACCGGATGGTCATCAACAGCCGCACTTTTAAAACCTTTGATGCTCTTCTAGATGCCCTCTCCAAGAAAGTGCCTCTACCATTTGGGGTAAGGACCATCACAACACCAAAGGGAACACATGCTGTCTGTACTCTCGATGATGTGCAGGATGGGGGTTCCTATCTGTGCTCAGATCAGAAGAAAGTCAAGCCTTTTAACTTGGACGAGGTCCAAAAGAGACAGCTCCCTTGGAACACCACCAGACCCGTCAGTGCGGGACGCCGAGCACGCAGAGCACTGGTCCGGCAGCTAGCAAAGAAAAATGAAGTGACCACAAGGACAGTAAAAATGGCAGAAAACGCTGTGGTGGTGCGGACACCAAAAAGACTAACGGTGTATAAAAACAGGGATCCGAGCATGAAGCGAGTAATTGTAGTTCATAGGAGAACAGCACCAAATTTTGAAGCTCTTTTGGATTATCTTTCTCAAGTGATGCAGTTCCCAGTTGTGAAACTTTACACAGAAGATGGCATACGAGTAAGTATATAATATAAAAATTTCTTTTTTTCTGGCTAAAATGATCACAGAAGAATTGTATACTGTAATTAGGATTAAACACGGTCATAGCAGAAGTAAGTGTCTGAATAAAACAAATAATGAAGTGCTCTTTGGGGATGGTAGAATTTGATTAAATTAAAATATATATTTAAAATATGTTAATGCCTTTTTATATTCTGTATACATTATATATATATTCTGTATACATTATATATTTATTTATATATATATATACACTACTGTTCAAAAGGTTGTTGTCAGTAAGATTTTTTAATGTTTTAAAAGAAGCATCTTCTGCTCACCAAGCCTGCATTTATTTGATTAAAAATACAAACAAAAACAGTAATATTGCATCATTACTCCAGTCTTCAGTGTCACATGATCCTTCAGAAATCAATCTAATATGATGATTTGATGCTCAAGAAACATTCATTATTATTATCAATGTTGAAAACAGTCGAGTACAAATTTTTTTCAAAATTCTTCGATGAATAGAAAGTTCAAAAGAACAGCATTTATTTAAAATATAATATATTTTCTAACATTATAATTGTCTTTACTGTAACTTTTGATCAGTTTAACTCATCCTTGATGAATAAAAGTATTGATTAATTTTATTTCTATCCCCCAAAAATAAAATTAAAATTCTTACTGACCCCAAACTTTTGAACGGTAGTGTTTAATGTTACAAAAGATTTAGATTTCAGACAAATGCTGTTCTTTTGAACTTTCTATTCATC
>RJVU01044706.1:3743638-3756148 GCA_003731715.1 Anabarilius grahami
TAACCATTTTAAAAGGTTATGTTTTTGTTTTTATACAAAAGATTTTAGCACTCTAAAACAACTCTTTTACAATATCGGTCTTAAAAAATCTTTTAGATTGTTTTGTTTTGCTATCAAATTTATGTCCTAATGTTTGAACTAATGTTATTTACTGGACATACATTAAGTTTCTTATTTATTTATAGATTGAAGGTCTTCCTGCCCTCATTTTGTGCTCTGGGATTGTTGTGGCAACTGGTAACGAACCCTTCAGAATAGGAAACTACAATTTCCAAGATCCCAGAAAAATCCAGTCAAGGATATCTGAATCCTTTGGTCCAACACAAACAGAGACACTACTACGTAAGCCTAAATTATTTTTTAAATATTGGTTTATTTTGCACTTCTCTTTAGTGATGTTTTATTTTTCTTTAGTAATGTTTTATTTTTTAAATGTTGATTTATTTTGCACTTCTCTTTAGTGATGTTTTTCTCTCTCCCCCCCAAACCATCTTCCATCTTCTAATTCCATTCTTCCATAAGAAGAAAAAAAGATTCCAGCTGGGACTTTTTCAAGATCAAGGAATTTCTCTTTATCTTCTGAGAGGTTCCTTGTAGAGCAGATCAATAAGTCACTAAATGGAAATCTGACAGAGCACAATAGGACAGAGAATGAATCAATGCAGACCGAAGGTAGTCAGCCAGTGGGATCAGATGAGATGGAGACATGTGACTATATGGAGGGTGTGGAGGAGAGGAATTACCCCATCATGCCTACCGAAGACGACATTGAAAAATCATTCCGGGTCAATGAGGATGGCAGCATGACAGTGGAGATGAAGGTGCATCTTACTATAAAACAAGAGGAAATGATCCACTGGACAACTACACTGAGTCGCACCTCCGTTAATAGCCAACAGAGGGCAGTGTGCAATTCTAAGCCAGAATCAAGTACAAAATCATTAGATGTAACCAATGACTCAGGCAAAGACTCAAATGGACCTCACAGCCTAGATTCAAAAGAAATCAATACACTCGCTAACAAATCTGTAGGATTCATCAAGGAAGAAAGAGAAAATTATGGCAGTGATGCATCTTCTGATAAACCTAAGCCCATCTTTAGAAGGCTGCCCACTCCAGGCCCCAGACAACAAAGAAAAGAGGCCTCAGTCGAAAACATCAAAACTGTTTCAGAGACTGAAGTTCAGGAGAGTACAGTGGGTGCATACTCGTTCATGGAGCGAACTGCACAGGGAGAGCTGACGGAAGGTTACTGTGTGGTCAGTCGCAGCAGTAGCAGCAGCACAAGAACCGTGTCAAAACCTGGGAAGAGTGAATCAGGAGAAGTTAAGCAGAAGAAGTCTCACTCCTCCTTCAGATCCTCAGGCATGGCAGAGGTTCTCCAGCTACAAAACAATGGGACAATGGGAATAACAGAGACTGTGGTGCACATATATGAAACACAGGGTGCGTGTGACAATTACTATGCAAATACACAGGTGGATGTGGACAACAAGCCTGGATACCACACAAAAGCTTTGCCTCGAAGTAAGCCAAGCTCAACAGACTCAGGACCCCCTTCATCAAGTAATGATTGTGATGTGGATCTCGCTAGACAGTCCACAAGCTCTACCTCCCAGGAAGGTGGAAAAACTAATATGCTGTCATTGTCATCTGCCTGTTCAACACCTCCAAATAAGATAAACAAAAATCCATCTGTCCTCACTGATGATGAAAAACAAACCTTGGTTGTGTGCACTTCTGAAAAAAATGAAAAGAAAATTATGCATCCAGCAGTCACAATGGAACACGACTCTCATGATAAAAGTATTGTTGCTAATAAAAATGATACCCCAAAGTCCAAAAAATCAAAGAAAAGTACTTCTTCTGAATCATCTGGGCTTGGAAAAAAAATAAAGGGAAGTGCTCCAGGCTCTTCAAAAGACCTGCAAATGAAGTCAGACACACGGAGCCACACAGGATCAGAGAAAAAGACTAGCTCAGTGGAAAGTGACAAACGTGAACACAAAGCTGTAAGAGACAAAAATAAGAAGATGAAAACATTTGAAAGTTCTCCAAACAGTAAAAACTTGAATCTTGATATTGGGAATCAAAGATGGTCAGATAAAGATCTTAAGCTAAAAGATAAATCCATCAAAGACATCTCTCACAAAGTAAACAAAAATGACAGTGACTCTCAAGGCCCTAATCTAAAGAAGAACAGTTTAGACATTCGATTGCCAGCCCATCCAGCTCCAAAGAGGCTACCGAAACAAAGGTCAATGAATGGCGTCAGATCAAAATCGTCTACACAGAAACAGGAGTTGAGTGAAAGTGTGTCATTGCCTGTGCTACAGTCCTCTTCCTCCAGTGTACATCAGTATGTTGAAAACTGGCTGAAAAAAATTGAACCAGAATCTGTGCCCTATGATGATGAGACGGATCACCCAGAGATTGTACCAAGGGCGGTATTTCGTATAGGGAGTGACTCCTCTATGCCCACTGATGGTTCTGAGATTAAAAGTGACCCTGAAAAGGATAACGTAGAGGATGAAGGACCTGTTCTAGAACAAAATGCTGACGAGAGGCCAATGTCTCGCCCACTTGTACAAATAAGGTGCGAGGGAGAGCCAACCGAGCCACAAAGGCCGATAGGCTTTTGTAAATCGATGCCAGTTTTGAGGGTACATTCTGAACAGGAGGATCTTGTAAGAATGCACAAGTCATCTGAGAACTTGGTTCTCCCAGACCCTTCTGGGACATCACAAAGTACAGAGGTCAGTGTTAGGTCAGGCATGAAACCAGTTTTGCAACAGTTGTGTTTGTCTGTTCAGTCCATCAAGCGGGCGTTTAGTCAGACCCGCTTAACACCTGTGGAAAAGGAAAAGTCCAGTAGTGTCCCGGACTTCTCATCTCAGGTGGCCTCTGCCTTTGGTTCTCCATCCAGAGCTTTTGTGTCCTTCTTGTCACTGATGACTCTGAGAGATGGCGTTCCAGTCCTCTACAAAGATGAATCACAAGACAGCAACTCCAACGTCTGCCCAGAAGCCCTGCAAGTAATGCAGTCCTTGGAAAAAATATCTAATATTAAAGATGAAGATGAGCTAAAGGCCAGCTTGACCAGTCTTCAGAGTTCAACTTCGTCCAAATTAAAACAAAGCTGGAGAGATTTCCAAGAGCAAAATGTCTTTGGAGAAAGTCCGCCACTCTCACCAAAACTATCAGAGCAGGAGTTTGCCGTAGAAGTGGACTTAGGAGAAACGGAGGATCAGGACAAACAGAACAATTTTAGTATAGAACAGTTACTGGATGAACTGAACATGCCTGAAGATCTTCACAGAGAGATTTCCTCTCTTGTTGAAGGAGAACTAAAGTATTTTAATCAGACAGACTTAATCAAAGATGCTGATAACACCAGCAAAAACTCAGGTAAAGAAAAGGAAAATGGTGATGGCTCCTTGAGTGGTAGTTTAGAAAAAGCTGCTGACATGGAAGAGAAAAAGGAGAATGATGGCCAAGACAATGACACAACCAATGATGACATAACCAATGATCCCAAAACACCTGAATCACAGGAATTGCATGCAATTCGACCTCATTCCCCTGACTCAGAAACTATAGAAAAGGACCTTGGTAATGAAGATTCTGGCATAGCAGTACCCAATCAATCACCTGAGGGTAATGGTAGTGATTCAAGTAAAGCAGAGGTTTTAGAAACTTCTGATAACAACCAGATATATGCAGAGAACATGCAAGAAAGGATAATCTATGAAGACTCAGAATCTGAAAACAAAGACGCTGAAGAAAATTGTTCTCCAACATCAGAACAAAAGATGATAGATGTAGCTGGAGAAGAAGTTTCTGAAGGCCAAGACAATATGTCTGAAAGAGAAGACAATGTAACTCCAGAGAATATAGAAGACACTGATGTTGAAGAGGAGGACATCATACAGAACATAAGGGAACCTAGTGAAAAATCAGATGCTTCAGAACCTGATGACACAGATGCCAAACGCTCATGTTCAGCATCAGAAACTGAGTGTGTGCAATTTCCAGACAGAGAATTAGCTGAGCCTAATGAGGACAATCAGTACAGTACAGCTGAGGAGTGTGTCAGAGGGCAAGCTGATCATTCTGATTTTGAGGAAACAATCAGTGATGGAGGACAGGAGCAAGAAACCAAGTCCATCTTATCAGAACGTGAGTCCCTTCACTCAGAGCCCTCCGAGATGTCATTGCCTCACCATGATACAGAGGGTGAATGTAGAGAGCAAACATTAGAATCATCCGGTCAAGAAGATGATCAGGTGATGTCTCCAGATGCGGATCAACAAGAAGATGCAACTCCAGAGGTCTCAGAAGGTGAGGATCCTGATCCACACTGCAGTAACATTAGCCCTCAACGTGGCAGTAATGATGAGAATAGTATGACCCCTGAAGCTGAATATGAGAAAACACAACAAATTGAAGAAGAGCATGACATTAATGATGTGGACCATGAGAGCTCTGAAGTTTGTGAAAATGCAGATCCAGATGCTGAACCAATCACAGATCCTGAGGCTGTGGATGAGGATGTGACAGAAAAAAAGTCATACACAAGTGATTCCGAACCCTACAAAGTTCAGACTTTAGAGGAAGGTAGTCCCACAGATAAAAAGGACAGTTCCACTGAAGACTGTGATGTAGAAGAGGACGATTGTGGCAGTTTGCTTGATTCTCATAATAATAATGTGAATGGTGTTCGACACTCTATTGAATGTACTGATACTGAAGATTCAGTGGAAAGGGAGTCATGCAGCAGTACGAGTAAAAGTGAGCACCAGTTTGAGAAGGCAGAGAGTTTGGGTATGGAACATGGGTATCATTATCTACTACATCCAACTGAGATCTCACAAGAGCTGTTAGACTTAATCAATTCGGCTTTGTTGTCCTCTACCCTGACTCTCACATGTGATT
Source organism: Anabarilius grahami (assembly GCA_003731715.1). Taxonomy (NCBI): domain Eukaryota; kingdom Metazoa; phylum Chordata; class Actinopteri; order Cypriniformes; family Xenocyprididae; genus Anabarilius; species Anabarilius grahami. Next base: position 3,748,574 of record RJVU01044706.1, read on the forward strand.
CAAATGGAAACCTCAGATTGGAGCCTGACAAATGCAAAATGAGGGAGATATTTATGGCTTGCCAAAAGACAAATGATCAGTATGGTCAAAAACGTCTCCCGAGCCCTAATACATCAGATCTGTCTGATTACAGGCCTGACACCTCTGACAATGGTGGATACCAGTCGCATGAGCTTTTTACTGAGAGTGGAGAAGAGGAGGAGGACGAGAGGTTACGTATCTTTCGAGAAATCATAAAACAAAGCACAGAAAAGCCAAAAAGAAAAAACCACATAAAAGAGAACGGCTTGACAAAATCGTCTACATGGATGATGACAAAACATACTTCCAGTCCAAGTTTAAAAAGCAGTAGTCTTGCTTCTTTTCAGGATGCTAAAAGTGCAATACAAGAAACGCTTTGCCACAGTAGATCGCCTAGTGAAAAAAGTTCACTTGATGGAGACTCTGAGTCGGTACAGGGCATGGCTTTAAAAGATAACGTGGACTCTGGAGACGGAGTGCTCATTGATAAAGGCAGGTGGCTTCTCAAAGAAAACCACCTCATCCGAAACTCTCCTCCTGTGTCCATGGGAATGTATGGAAATGGAGACACCACATCAGCTGACACAGCTCAGGACAACAGGAGTGAGGATTTACCCTACCCGTGTTGTGAAAACAAAGCCTCGCCTCTGGCGGTAATATCCTCTTCAGAGCTGGAGGACATGGCTAAACCCCCTACACCAAAGTGTACATACTTCAATATGTCACATTGCAGTGACTCCGATCCTCTCTTGGATGCTCAAAGTGTCAACAGTGGCAGCGGTGGAAGGGATGCTAGGAGGAACAAGGAACTTAAGGTATCTCCGATGGGTGAGACTTCTAAAATGTGGGCAAAGAAAAATGGAAGTATGTCTTCATTTGCATCTGTTGAGTTCAAACTGCCTGATGGAAAAGTTCATCCACAGGAGGGGTCAGGATCTGGTACTAACAGATCTCAGAGTCAAGACATTCGGACAGTACAAGAGGAGGAGTCGAGGGAGGGTATAAGTCTCAGGTGTGGGCAGCACTGCCCAATACTATAGTTCAAAAGGGAAAATGTACCAGCTACAATAGCTTCTATTTAAGGCATTGTCAAATGTCAGTTATTTATTGTAGTTTATATGCTTAAATTGTTTCAACAGCACATATAATGTAAAGACAACTGCAGAGATAAGACTTTAATTTCCTCACTTGGGTGCCTGCTGGACTTTAAGCTTTTGTGTTTTAAACTGTTTTGGGCTATGTCAAACATGTCTTTTCACTTCACAGGGGCTATATTGCACAATTGATCTGATTTACTTGAATTTATTGAACTTCCTAAGTGGTATTTCTCATAGAGAAAAATTAAGCTTTATTGTTGCATTTCCTAATGTGGGCCTGTCTCTTATTTGAATCATAAGATTAAGAAATATATCACTTTCAGCACCAAAATATGCTTGATTTTTTTTGGTTTGTTTGTTTGTTTGTTTTCCAGAGATGTAGACTGGCATACTAAAATAATAATAATAATAAAAACGAGGTAATGTGCAAGTTTAAAAGAGCGTGCAAAGTACCTTTTTTGAAGGCTGCTGAATGATCTCTCAAGATGCGTTGCCTCAACTCTTTGAACCACATTTCAAAGTGACTAAATCTCTAAATTATATATAGAAATGTAATTACTGTTACTTTAAATAACGTCATGTGGTTAGAATAGAAAGAGAGTGAACAATGCTCTGTTTTCAGTTTTTTTTTAGTGCCATTATTGGCGCAAAAATGTCAAACTGACGAAAAAAATATTTATGGTTTGAATTGATTGCTCATTTTGAGATATGTAGTGTATTTTATGTTTTGGGAAATGTTTTTTTTTTAATGCAGTACTAATATAGCACTATATCCTCGGAAAGAGAACAATGTAAAAATCTGACTGTGCATGAAGGCAGCTGTCATCATTATCACATTAAATGTGATTATTTTTATTGTGCTGGGATCAAATAAAATATACATTAAGCACCTCTACAAAGAATCTATCTTATTAAAGGGTATACAACAATTGTATATAGGTCTTATATAATTATTTCCTTTAGCACAAAAGCTGTTGTTTAATATACATGCAGACATCCTCAACTGATTGACATCAATGAAACTTAATGTTGCTTTACACAGATGAAATTGAATAAATATATGTATTACAAACAGATCAAATAAACTGGACCAGAAATAACCAAATAAATAAATAAATAAGGGTATATAGGCAGGGCTCATTCTGAGGGTTCCTGGATAAGAGGACAAATTAGCTTAGTTCCCACAAAACTGTGTTGTTAATCAGTGTGGGGTTTAAGGAAATATTGCCTATGGAAGATCAAACAGCTGAACCTGACTTTAATGTCAGTAAATGGGAATTTGCTTGCCATATAATGTGATTGCCTATATCAGAACCTAGACCATTGTGGCTGCTATCCAAAAGATTTTAATTTTATAATGCAAATGGAGAGCTAATTCTATTTTTTTTTTTTTTTTTGCAAGAATGGAAAATCATTATTCTAATTGGACAATTTTGTTGACTTTGAAATAAAAACATGCTACTGAACAATAAATATTTGTTGATGAGGTTTGTGTCATGGAATTTTTTGCTTGGATGTGCATGTTGGATGGGTTAACTGAATTGTTCATGGGAAACAAAGAAAATTCCACTCATTGCGCTCAATCCCAGAGTATTCCCAGCATCTTGCAGCTGAGCTCCCAAAGTTTCTCAGCCATTTCATCATCTCTAGCAGCTCTGGTGCATCTTGAAGGTCTGCAGTTGCTTTAGAAAATGGGTAAGGAATAAAGAGGGAAAACAAATTTAATTTGGGCGCCAGTCAATTCATATGTGATGAGGCCTCTGCAACTGTATTACCTGTAGTAACCACCACTCTCTGTGTCTAATTCTGGTTGTACTGCACAGTAGATGGTAGTTTGTGCTCCCTGCACTGGGGTCTTTGTGAAAGGCCTGACGACTTTCCACATTATTAGAAGCCCCAGATTCATATGTCTTTTAAGTTCTGTTCGCACAATTCCTGGATGGACTGCATATGCTGTGACACCTGTGTCTGAGGATAAAATGTAATGATCAAAAAGTACTCCAAAATTACCCTTTAATTTTCCCATTTATTTAATCTTCCCTATTTTTAACGAACACTTACCCTTGAGTTTTTTGGCCAAGGAAAGAGTGAAAAGGATGTTAGCCAATTTACTCTGACCATATGCCCTCCTACTGTGGTAATTCCTCTCACTGTTGATATCATCAAGTGTTATAGTGCCCCAACTATGAGCCATGGAGGAAAGGGTGATGATTCTTGAGGGGACGGATCTCTTCAGCAGATCAATCAGCAGGAAGGTTAACAGGAAGTGACCTAAGTGACATCAATTATGTATTTACTTGTATATTACAAGTAATAGTGCAACAACATAATACATACAAGTCCGTAGCATTATGCAGAAAGACAAGATAGTTAGGATATGCAAAGGCATGATATTGTTTAAGATAGCACTGAAGTCTATGATACACTGCACTTGAATGAACAAGAAAAACACTTTACCTAAGTGGTTGACACCAAACTGCATCTCAAAACCATCTGCTGTTTTAGAGTAGGGACACATCATGATCCCAGCATTGTTAATGAGTATGTGAAGTGCTCTCTCCTCTGAAAACAAGAGGAAAAAAGAGTTTTTTAATAATTATTTTGGTCTGCTGTAGTAGGCACACTGGTATTTTTCAAATTTGTTAGATTAAATTGAGTGTAAAACTTATATTAATCACTTACCATTGTTGATAACCTCAGCAAATTCTCTTATTGACTTGGTGTCAGACAAGTCTAGTTTTCTGATCACTATGTTTTGGTTTCCTGATTCCTCCATTATCTCTTTCTGTGCTCTTTCTGCTTTTTCAATATCTCTGCAAGCCATTATTATCCTGGCCCCTGTGGAACAACTCCAAAAACCATGACTTTTATCATTGGTTTCTTAGAAAGATACATTAGTGTACCATACATTTCATGTTTTTTTTTAGTTTGAGTTAGTTTCTAGAATCAGATTTACATAACAAAGAGAGGTAACTGCAATAGAGAACACAAGAAGTTAAATGTGATACCGCGTTTTGCCAGGTCTCTTGTGGTTTCTTTTCCAATGCCAGTATTTGCTCCAGTGATAATGACTGTTTTGCCATCAAGTCGTGCATCAGATGACCACTGGCCACCGAAAAGTTCTCTGTGCAAATGCATCATACAGTAAATGTAATTTAAAGGGACAGTGCACAAATGTGAACTTCCTTTAAAGGGATAGTTCACTCCAAAATGAAAATTCTGTTCCAAATCTGTTTGAATATCTTTCTTCTGCTGAACACAAAAGAAGATAATTTGAAGAAACCAGTAATATGGGGGGAAATACTATGGAAGTCAATGGGGCCCATCAACTGTTTGGTTACCGAAATTCTTCAAAACGTCTTCTTTTGTGTTCAGCAGAAGAAAGAAATTCATACAGGTTTGGAACTTGAGGGTGAGTAAATGATGACAGATACATTTTTGGGTGAACTACACCTTTAAGAATCACTTCTTAACAAGAGATACAACAAATGCTGAATAAGAAGTAAATGACTCAATAAAAAACAATAAAACACTACATAAACAGTGGCAGATCTAAACTATCTGCCACCGTTTAATGAGTTTGTACAATATATAATAACCTTTTGAAATATTTCTGAACTAAACAAAAATATGAATTACTGTAGCAGAATAAATAAAAGTTGTGATAGCAACTTACAGTACATCTTTTCTGTTATAAAATTTTAGTCATGACAATTGTATGTTTGCTTAAAAAGACAGAAATTATACACCTACCTTAGAGTGTATATGTTGGACATCTTGCTCAGTGCAAAGATTTTCTAAAGACAACACATGACTTCCCTCTGGAGTTGTTCACGGATACTACACAGAGAGACTGTTTAGCATGAGGCACAGTGCATTGGTTTGGATTAGAAATTGAACAGACTAATCCAAGGCTAATCAGTTTAAAACACTGATCTACTGTTAACTCAGCGTGAATGCATTCCTCACTGGATTCTGGGAACTTGCTGCATGTTTTGAACCTATTCATGTTGAATTTGAACAATTTAAAATATGCATAACCATTTAAAACAATTGACAGGTTATAAATCAGTTGTGTGTAAATGATCAGTAGAATGGAGTACACAAAACAATTCATTTAGAAATATGAAATTACAAACAGCAGAGTGGGATTACATTCATTCTCTTGTAAAGGAACATATGCAATAGAAAGGGAACTGCACGTGTGCTTTCTCTCTCTCTCTCTCTCTCTCTCTCTCTCTCACTCACTCACAAACACACACACACACACACACGCAGCCACGTGTATGTTGGTTTCATTTAGTTTTGTTTTAAATTCTAATTCCTGTTTCCTTTGTTCTCATTTTCCCACCACTATTTAGTTTCCATGGTGTCTACTAAATAGTTCACACCTGTTCCCTGTTCTGTTGATTAGCTTCCCTTGTGTATTTAAGTGCTGCACCCGAAAACTGAAAAATGCTGCTTAGTTACCACCAAAGCTTTCTCTATTTTGCTGTAGATCATTAAACCATTACGCTGACTCAGAAGTCTGTCCAAAATCAGTTTCCTAAGGTGCCTTCGTGCGCAAATGCTGCCTGCAAAGTCATTGTCTGATATAGGGCAGCGAGGCAACAAGTCAGCTGACTAAGTTTTCGGATGCAGCCAAAATGGTTTTCATCAGTTACTTGTGTTAATGTTGTGTTAAAGTGTGTAGTGCTTGGTTTCACTCTGTGTTCATTAAAGCTTGAACTTCTGGATTGCTACAACTTTACATATCACATACTGTATATACAGTTTTATATATAAAAAAAGCTGGGAAAATTGCATTTTTGTCAAAGACTACATCTGGATGGGATTTAGAATGATGATCAAAACACAGATGGAGTAGATTGAGTCCATCAACAGCCCCAAAGCTTCTATTGCTATATAGCTTGTCCTGGGTCGATATTTCATTCAGTAATGTTAGCCAGTTTTGACTTACATGCTGTTTAATTTGATGATCGCGTTATTTTACATTTGCGTAAGCAATCTTCTATCATCGTTTCAGCTTCTTCTTCTCCTGTGTTTTGATCTGGAGATTCTGTACTCTTTCAGAAGATGTGTCATAGCGCCCCCTACCGTATATCAGTGAAAACACCGATAGCCTGAAAATTCAGTCAATGGCAGGGAAAGAGTTAAGTAGATTTGGAGTAAATTCCTACAGTATAAGTGGACTAGCCTACACAAACATTCAGATACTCAGAATTAGGAACATATTTCTTTATAAATCAATATTTTCAAACAGTGTAAGTTTATAATAAGACAGTATGTAAAACTATGTGAAAAAGGGTATTTAATAGGCTAATCAAACAAAAGATTAAACACAACTACAAGCCAAGTATACTTAGAATACTTAATTATACTTTTAATTATCTCAATCAAAAGATTGAATATAAGCCAAATATAGACTTTTTCCTAGAAAAACATTGGAGTGTACCACCATTATTATATTAGGATATTGCCAAAATAACATTGTCTTATGAGAATATACTGTTAACTTTCATGATCATATTAGCTAGCAAAAGACAAGATTATGGACCTCAGCAATAAAAGACAAAGTTTTATTGAGCTCGCTGTAACTTATATAGCAAAGTATAGGGTGTTAACAGTGTGCATTAACATGGCATTAATCACAGATGTGCGTGACTACAACAGGAAAGAAGAACTAAAAAATAGGATAAGAGAGCAAGGAGAAACAAAGCAAAACACATTCTTCCTAACACTAAAACACAGAGGACTGCATAATAGAAAGATAGTGAGAAAAATGGAAGACCAGATTGAGAGAGAAAACGTTACAATGTAAAAAAAACTCTCTAACTTCCTCATATGTGCCGTAGAGATTTGTAAATCTTTAATCTCTTCTGTGGCAAATAACAGTTGAGAGGTGTTTCCTGAAGGCTCTGGGGGCTGGCTGTTTGACACTGACAAAAGATTTACACATAAACTGACAAGCTGACATCACATTCATCTTCAGCTCTCTTGACACCTACAGTGAATGGATGAACTGTTTCTGTTACATCAAACTGTCTGTCTGCTCTTGCTGAAGGACTATTGATATTCAGTATATGATTGATACCAGGGTAAATGGGTAAGTATCTGCTATCGTTTTCTCGATGTTCCAAACTCTGTATCAGTAGAATTATTCAAAATAGTTGTGTTTCAGTATAATTTAGCAGAATAAACCTCAAGTTATTCAATTTTTTTTAAATGAAAAACACGTTAAAACAAAGGTTATTGCAATGTTAGTCTGCTTTACAGATATGGGTGCAGGTTGTCTTGTCTAAAACTGTCAGTTACGCAGATTTTCTTCATCTTTTTCTCCTTTGCTTTCTTTGAAAGGTGTTTAGAAGCATTAAAAGGGAAGCGTTTTGAAACTTCTGCTTCTGCTAATATTACCTCCCCGTCAAGTTCAGCAACGTAGAAGATAGGACGGATCTTC
>RJVU01044706.1:3761122-3816552 GCA_003731715.1 Anabarilius grahami
TAATCAGTTTGGGTCAGTTTCAGCCAATTGTCAATGCCTATTTTTTGCCTGTTTTAATAAATAGCAAATGATGCACCACAATCTATGTCTTCTTTATTTATTTTCTCTCCGTCTAGTGAAAAATAGTTTGACATGTCTGTTTGCAGTATATACTACATATACTAGAAATTTGTTAATTTTGTATTGTTTATGTATTGTTTTAATTTTTCTATATTGTAGAATTATAGCTGTAAGCATTGCTGCAAGTACAATGTAAAACAGTGTTGAAACTGAAAAATTACAGTAAATGGCTGGAACCACAGCTGCCTGTATTTTACTGTGAAATTACAGCACAGCTGTAAAATTTAAAAACGGTGTATTTAATGGAAACAAAATAAATGGTGATTTAACAGGAAAATAATGGTAACACTGCTGCCAGTTGTTTGAAAAACATTACGGGGAGTGCACTGTAAAAAAACATTACAGGAATTAACTGTTAAAATAACAGGAAAATAATGGTAACCCTACTGCCAGTAATTTCCTGTTATTTAACAGGGAAATAATTAACAGTGTACTAAAATGTATTCAAATACTAATAATTTGCATAACTGTACTAAAATTTTGTTTATTTTCCCCAAATAAGTGACTGTGTTCCCTTTTGTCACTACCAAAACAAGGATGACATGTTTCAGTCATGATTGTTTCGGTAGTGACAATTTTCGATATTTTTGAGCCTAGCTCAAAGATGCTAATCAGCACATGGTTACCTAGCGCAGTTCTGAACAGTTGTACACAGAAAACAAACTAAATTTTATCAAATAACACTCAAAAAACAAAGATGTCACAACCAAAACTTCACCACATGTTTCGGTATTGACTGTTTCGGTAGTGACAATTTTCGATACTTTTGAATCTAGCTCAAAGATGCTAATCAGCACATGGTTACCTAGCACAGTTCTGAACAGTTGTACACACATATAAACTAAATGTAATGGAATAACACCCAAAAAAGTTTTCTTAATTGCAGAAAAAAAGGTGTTTGGTAGTGACGTTCCTACACTGATTTTCATATAGATTTTTCATTCTCATTTTTACTCAAAATGAGGGTACCTTTCTACTATGAAAGAGATGCTATAAAGGGAGGGACAGGAATATTTCCTGATCAAAAATGTAGGGGTGTAGTTAAAATCAGTCTCAGACTGTTTCGGAAGTGACATGAAAATGCAAGACACATTTTTTTTTCACATAAAGTGTCATGATTTAAAAATAAAATATAAAACAAATATTATTTTTAACTTCGCAAATCAAAAATATGATTTTAAAAACAACAATAGAAAAAATTGCAAAAATTATTTCAATATCATTTTGAAATTATCAGTTGAAATTAATTGGTTATGGTTCGGGACAGCCACCTCCCAATTGAAAGTACCCAATAATTGATGGTTTTATATATATTAAGCTTACTGATATTTTAAATATTATTGTGGGATTCAGTAGATAATAGATGGATCTTAGTAAACATCTAACATTTGAATACTTAAATGCTTTTTAAATGTGTTTTTTGGTTGTGGGACAGCAGCTTTACATTACTTTATGTATATATATGTCGCATGAAGCAAAATGCATGTATGTTTAGTTTTATAGGGAATTTTTTCTTTGTACTTGTGAAGAACTTGAGTGATAAGGTTTGGGTGTGAGTTCCTCATAACAGTATATTAATAGTTCTTACCATAAAGTTTACAACAGACCCATCACTGTTTGGTGTATGTCATGGCTTTAATGTGTCACACAAAGACAGCCGTTTAAATAATAAAATAACACCATGAAATAAGTCAAAGCAAAACAAATACAGCGCATGACACTGACAGTATGTGTGTAGGGTTGATAGAGTTCAACAACTGTGATGTTCATTCTCATTTCTGCAAAGAAAGAATTCGTTTTTGTATTTTAGCACCCTCTAGAGGTCGTTGAAATACTTGGATGAGTGTTCTTCTAACTACATCCTCAATCGACTTTTTAAAACTTCTGGGTTAATTATATTTCAGAACTGCATCATGCCAAATGTAGCCTGACGTTAGGATATTAAACACTTCTTCTTCCTCTTACTTTAAAGGTGTTCCTTTTATGGTGAACAAGACCCCTTTTTTTCCTACTGGCTATTCTTTCTGACAGACAAGTTCTATATTTATTTGTAAGTTAGTAAGCCCTACTTTTTGAAAAACAAATAAATGACACACACTGTCGTGACACCCATAGATGGTTGGCGACTGAAAATTACATCTCTGCACTAGTATGTTGAACACTTGGCGAAACCAGAAGCCACAACTATGACTAATTATATACTGTCATACCATAAAAACATTATCATGTGGGACCGATCAGCACACGCCATAAACTGCAAAACACTGAGATAACATGGTCTCTCTAAGTTGACACCTTGGCTAGAGGTCAACGAAAATACATTATCTTCTCATAAAAAATAAAAAAAACGCGCAACATAACGTGAGTTAATGTAAAACAAACCTCATCACATTATATTGCTATAGTGATTTTTTAAGGTATGCAGAAAATGTTTGTGCTCCCTGATAGCCTCCCACTGAAATAACTGTCCTGAGATATTGCCCTGGAAACAGAAAAAATAAAATGCTTAACGTTTCAAAGGGGGTGCAAAGGGGAAAAAAATGAAGTAGATCAATAAGTCCAATACCCTGCATTTATTGCATTTTACTTTTTTAATTTTCCATTTTACCTTAAACTATAGATTTACAAGGTCTTATTGTAAAGTGTACACAGTTACTAAGCACCGTAGCCTATCAATTTTGCTTAACACCTTTTGCTTAAAAAGCACGGATCCATTAATGTACTAAAAACATATTTAAATCAGTTCATGTGAGTACAGTGGTTCAATATTAATATTATAAAGCGACAAGAATATTTTTTATGCACCAAAAAAACTAAATAACGACTTATATAGTGATGGCCGATTTCAAAACATTGCTTCATTAAGCTTCGGAGCGTTATGAATCATGATTCGGATCGCGTGTCAAACCGCCAAACTGCTGAAATCACATGACTTCGGCGCTCCGAACCGCTGATTCGATACGCTGATTCATAATGCTCTGAAGCTTCATGAAGCAGTGTTTTGAAATCGGGCCATCACTATATTAGTCGTTATTTTGTTTTTTTGGCGCACCAAAAATATTCTCGTCACTTTATAATATTAATATTGAACCACTGTACTCACATGAACTGATTTAAATATGTTTTTAGTACATTAATGGATCTTGAGAGAGGAAATGTCATTGCTCCCTATGCAGGCCTCACGGAGCCATCGGATTTCAACAAAAATATCTTAATTTGCGTTCCGAAGATTAATAAAGGTCTTACGGGTGTGGAACGGCATGAGGGTGAGTAATAAATGACCGAATTTTCATTTTTGGGTGAACTAACCCTTTAACACCAGTTTTGCTTATTATTACCTTATCATCTCTTTGAATCAACAATAGTTTCTTGAAAATTGTTGACTACAGTCTCATAGACATAGGCGTACATATGTCTATGCATAGCCTACTGTAGTGAGCTAAATGAAGGAACGTGCTTGCAATTTTAAAACGCAAACAACATGGAAAAGAGCGCAGGGTGTCTAGACACTGCGTTTTAAAACGTGGCACGAGAAACTGAAAAAGCAGACGAGATGCAATGGTCAAAGACGCCTGTTTAACGCATTAATGTTCAGATCGAAAACGACATTTTCTCTTTATTTTTTTCATGACCACTAGGCTAGCTAGGGCGAACATGTGCAAGAATTTATATTAAAATCTGTTTTATTTGACGTTTATAACGTGAGTGAATATTTAGGGGTTCAAGCGCATAGGCTAGTGCTGAAACCCTATTGTAATTGTTACATTTTCCAAGGATCAGCATTCTCCCCTAAAAGTGATCGGGTAGACCAAACCGTAAGTCGTAGGGACTTGAAACTTTGAGGGCTGGTAGTATACATACCGCTTACAATGTCACCAAGGCTCGCCCCGATCAGCCTGATGAGGGCGCTACAGCAGTCAAAAGTACAAAATGGCTCATAATTCCTGAACTGTTAGGCCTAGGCTCAAGTGTCTTATATCCTTGGAATCCTTTGCTTAAGGCAGACAAGATGTCTCGGATTTGCTTGTCACAAAATTTTCGGATATTTGTTTTTTTGAAAAACCTACTTTTGCAAACTAGTCCTAGGTTTTTGACAAGATCGGAACCAATCCAGTGCAGAAATGTTCTCTTGAGTCTGAATATCAATAATTATAAAAAAATGTTTTTTAAAATTTTGATTCACGGTCGCTAAGGGGCGCCAAAACGAACGATGAGGGCGGAGCCACTTTTAGTAAAATGGCTATAACTCAAGAACGAAATGAGATATTTGCACCAAACTCGGTACACGTATGTAGGGGCTCAATCTTTGGTCACGTAAAAAAAAATCGCGTCGATTGGACACTAGGTGGCGCTATAACTTGAAAAAAACACGAAAACAGCTGTAACTCTGCAACCGTTTGTCCGATCGACTTGAAATTTGGCATGCAGTGTCTTGGTCCAAGGGGGCATTGGTGTATCTCAGAAAACATGGCCGCCATCAGCCAATGAAGTTTGAGCACCTATTAGACAAGGTTAACGGAGGCCGATCGGAACGAAACTCGATGGTCTGTAAGAATTTTGAAATAAATCGGCCACTAGTTGAAGCTAACGAGTTTTACGCCTCTGTAATCACGTGCAGTTTCACAGATCCACACAATATGCATATCATTTGATAGATCTCCTCATTCTGAAAAACTTTGACTCAAGAACCAAAGCTGTCAATCAAATCGTTCATTAATTATTTGCGAATATGTAAAAAACCTAATTTTGAGAACTAGTCCTAGGTTTTTCGCCCGATCTGAACAAAACCAGTGCAGAACAATTCTCTGGACTCTCTAGATAAATAATTATCAAAAAAAGTTGAACTTTACCCTTTGGGTCGCTATAACAGGGTCATTTAAAAAATGGGTGTGGCAAAATATACTCAAAAGCTTATAAATCTTAAATGAAAACTCAGAACTTCACGAAATTAAGTGAGCACATGCAGCATATGACTCTAAAGAAGCATGCCAGCTTTTATGGAGATCGGACATTGGTGGCGCTATAACTGTTAAAAAGCTTTAAAAACATGTATTTTTAATGGTTTTGGCTGAAAACGTATATAACTTTGGGTGTGGTCGACTTATTTTCACGGGAGTCACATCCTTAGACTCCTGAAACCTTGCTGAGTCTAACGATACCAGACTTGCCAGGTTTCGACTTATGGTTTGTGCTTATGGTAAGTTGTGATTTAGCGCTTAAAAAACTTTTGCGAATATTTTCGAATCCTTTTGTCCGATCGAGACGAAACCAGCGTAGGAAACACGAAACCTAAGTTGGTTTACTACATGTCAATGGCCAAATGTCAAAATTTTGATAGGAAGTGGCAAAAAAATCCAATCAAAGTCGCTCATGGGTCATTTTTTATGCTCTCATATATATAAGTATCTATAACTTCAAAATGAAATTAGATATTTTCACTAAAATTAACACGCATATGTATGGGCACTGTCTGAGGACACCAAAAAAAATTGGTGGACATCGGGCAATAGGTGGCGCTATAACTGTCGAAAAACCTATAAAAAACACATTTTTCTTTATTATATTGCCTGTATTGGCTGTAAATGGTCTTTTCCATCTATGATCTAAGTGTTTACATGCTTGCTAAATAAAATAAAATACATTTTCATGTGCTTAAAGGCCTTAAATGCTTGAACCCCGGTAAATGCTGCTTGCAGCTTTAATTTTCTTTGTATTTTTCTTACAAAAATGCATCACTTCGCTTCAAAAGGCCTTTATTAACCCCTTGGAGCTGTATGGCGCTTTGCAGACTATGCTATGCGGGTTCATGTGTTTTGGAGGAGGCCTAGCTTTGGAGAGCGCTTTGAAGGGAGGGTGGGATCTCATGCTTTCAAAGCTAGCTTGCCATTGCTAGCCTCTCCGAAATTGCCTACCCTACCTTTAACTAATCATGTCTCATTTTATTGCCCACTCAGTTTAACACCCTTAACTGAAATGTTTTGAAATGTGTTGTAAAACATCATTTTGTAACAATAAGCAATGGGAAATTAATTTAAGAATGACTTATAATCTATTTACTTTCTAGTTTCTATTTTTTTTTAAAGTTTATTTATTCAAGCTTAATGCTGTAACTAATTGAGATGCAAATTATTTTGGGCCATTTAAATGCTTTTTTATAAATACAATTAGCTTTATTGTTGCTGGTTTTGTAGTAGCTTGTAGTGTGAAATATTTTTAAAGTTTAGATTTACAGTAGTTTACCTTCTTTAAATTCAGTCTATACTTTTGGATATTTCAGACAATTATTGCTCAATGTGTTTGAGTGTAATTCATTATTGCATAAGTGTCTGTTGTTTTTTGTAAAAAAAAGAAAAAGAAAAAAAAGATGCTGTGAGAGTATAAAACACAAGCTTTGGATTCTGACTATGATTATGATTCTGACTGTGTATCAAAACCCAAGATACATTCATACTAAAATTACGAATTGTAATGGAATGGGAGCTAATTGCGAGTAAGGAATTAAATCTGTGCCTTTTCATCCTCTAATCTTCCACTCAATGCCACTGGAGTGAATGAATGCCTGTGTCCACTGCTCCAGAGCGGAAGTACCCCGTCCAGACATGCTGTCTCTCTGTGCGTTGCTTTGGCTGATAGCAGGCAGAAATGGGATTAACAGTGTTTTCATACAATGGTGCCTCTCACATGACATCATGCTGACATTTTGCTCTGCATTGAATACCTTTACAGACAAAGGCAGTAGCAATCTAAACAGATCAAACCGAAAATGTCCTTTATCTGATTGTCCATTACCTCCATTAACTCCCCACACCTGAAAAGACAAGCGATCATCCAATCACAAATAATTTTTTTTTTTTTACAAACATGTTGGTCCACATCTAACAAAACATTTTTTAAAAAGTCTCTTAAAAACAAAAACAAATGTGCGGACATTAGCCTCAGACGGCATGTCCCCTGACTGCCCATATTCTTTGAAATGACAGTCTGAAGGATATTGCACACAAAACTAAAAAGCTCTTCTTGGCCTGGCAAGCTCTAATCTGATTGGCTGACTTTACGCAGCTTTCAGGAATAATGGAACAGGCTTTTTTTCAGTCTGCCTGGAAACCAGGGCATATTTACAAGAAACAATAAGCCTTTTTGTGGAGGAACTAATAACTGAAATTGCTAGTTTTTTAGACTAATAGCTCTGTATAGGCCTATTCTACTTTTTTATAGGCTATCTGTGAAATAATCAGTATTAATTTAGGTTGGACACAGGCATTTTTCAGGATTTTTTCTGTTGAAATACTAGTATAAATAGTATAAAGATATTTAGCCTATTATATAAAGCCATAGTTGCCAACTTGGAAGTTGCACGTATCTTTCTGACGCTCTGTCTGGCGTTCAATCGCGAGCGTAGATGTGCAATTTCACACGTGACCGCGAGATGTCGCTGTGGGACGCGTCGTCATCACTGCAGCAAGGTGCTTGTATGGGGATGGTCCAGCAGGGAAGAGGAGGAGAGAGAGAGAGAGAGAGAGAGGGAGAAAGCAGGCGCTGCTGCTGCTGCTGTCTGTGGCTGGCAACCCACCGCAGTTTTCCGGTCTCCTTCTATCCACACGATTTTCCTTGGATACCTAGCGGATGCTATCCTTTTCTCGGCACACCAGCATCTCTCCTGCTTTCAATGCCATTCGTTGGGAATGATTTCTGTGTGTCGCTCGCTGTGAATTGTCGGCATTAATCGGGGAGGGGAAGCGAGAAGAGCGTTGTTCCTCTGGACATTATTCGGTAAGCGCAATGTCATTCCAGTTGCATTTCCAGCTGTCACATTCCCCACCTACAACCACGATATCTGCCAAGAAAAAGCTCGAAACAGTTGCGAAACCCCCAGTACGCGTATTAGCAGCGCATGTTATGTGTTTATTAGCATGTGGGTGTCGCCGAGTTTGTGTTTAGTGGTTTTTATCGCATTTAATGCCCATATTCACAGCGCTATAAGCGCAGGCTGGGAACTGAAAATGGAATCCATTAGAGCATCATTCTCCATCCAAGAAGGATGGGAGGGGGAGCGAGAGCACAGAAAACCTATTACTTTCCTATTGACCTAAATTACAATGATGTATTTATAAGATTACACTAGTCCACGGATATGACCGCTGCTTCTTTGTGTAGTTTTACAGCATGTTCTCGCAAATCGTTATGAAAACCCAACTGTCAATGCCTTTTTCTTGTGAAGCACCGTTTTCATTTGTGTCCATTCATTTTTGAATTTCTTGATTTACTAGCTCGTGTAGCCTCATTTTTTTCTAGCACTACTGCTGAAAATGAGCATTTTTGACCGTCTAACATTGACAAATCCTTTATAAAACATTGTTTAAATATGTTTTGTGTATGAAAGATGAATAAAACCTATTAGTTTAGGTGTGCTGATGTGGAAATGGGAGGGCTGGATGTGGCTAGACTGACCGCCTCTCTCTGCACTTGCTTAGGTGAGGCCGTCTTGGAAGAGAATAAACAATAATTCAGTAGCTTTAAGGCCCTCATGTGTTTATTTATTTATATTTGAATAATGTGCTATCTTTTCCCACACGTGGCACATTGTATGTTGGTGCTCAGTATGCATAAGCAGTTGTTTATTAATAGAATTGTGACATTTATCTCTTTTATTCTTGATTTTTTTTAGTTAAATTTATTATAAAAAACCTGGCTGCTGTGGTTGCAAAAACTTTGCTGTAAAAACACTGATGTTTCGCACTGGGGATTCTGCAGGATTCTGGGAATCCCCCTTTCTCCATAAATAATGAGGTTGTTCACTTATTTTACAAATATAAAAATTAGAATTTTAATAATAATTTACACTAAAAGTATACTTATTTCCTTGTTAAAGGGTTAATTCACTCAAAAATGAAAATTCTGTCATTAATTACTCACCCTCATGTCATTCCACACCCATAAGACCTTCGTTCATCTTCGGAACATAAATTAAGATATTTTGATGAAATCTGAGAGGTGTATGACTTCTCCATAGACAGCAATTTAAGCACCACTTTCAAGTACCACTGTAGTCACATCGATGGTTTTAACGATGTCTTTAGTACCTTTTTGGACCTTGAAAGTGGTGGTTTCATCAAAAATATCTTAATTTGTGTTCCGAAGATGAACGAAGGTCTTATGGGTGTGGAACGACATGAGGGTGAGTAATTAATTACAGAATTTTCATTTATGGGTGAACTAACCCCGCTATATATATATATATATATATATGACAATATTTTATAGTGAAATTTCATGTTTTTTAAAAACAGAATATTTTATAATAATAATTTTACCATATACAAGGTAACTTACAGTTAACAAATTAGCAGGATTTTACTGTAACATTTTACTTTGCAGCTATTCTATCTCTTTTTTTTGCAGCAACAAGATGTAGTGATGAAGTGTAGCTGCAAGGGTTTGATTTACTAATGCGTTAATGCACAAAAGTACTTTTCTGCTGAAAAAATCAAGAGAGATATATTTGCAAGAGAGAGAGAAAGAGAGGGAATATTGATCGTTCAAGGGATCGGACATTCTCAGGTTGATCATAAATTATACATTGCATATGGAATTTTTTTGTGTGTGTGTGTGCAGAAAGGTTTCAGCAGCGCTGGCCCTGGTATTCAACATTTTAAGGTCCTGATGCACCCACACTTTGTGCTCTCAGGGAGCAACAGTGCATGACTGTGAAATATTGTATGCACACTGGTATTAACCTGCTTGCTATATGGCTGCGTATGATTTGGAATGAAGGAGCTGTGTGTGCATTTTGTAACAGGTCATGTACACGTGAAGACCTCTATGAGGTATCTCACAGGAGAAACGGACGAGCAGCTGAAAGTAATCAAATTAGTGCAATGTACATCCAAAAACACCCATGAACATTTATAATGTTTGCAGTTAAATGTTAAACGTTCAAATGTTCAGTATAGATAATATGAGAAAACTGTTATTAAGACCTGACTTTGTCCATCAATGGGCCTGCAAATTCAGGATAATGGACAGGTAATCAATAGCTTAAACTTGGCATGAAGACATCAAAATGTGCAAAAGCAAAGTGCTGGTATTATTATTAATTATTAAAATGGTGCACTTTCAGCACTTTGAGTGCATAGTGCTTATAATAGGCATTTTACCAACAATTTGTTATCTCTTGTCATTATCCCAAAGCCATCACTATTAGTTTTTAGAATTTTTCTATTCTATTTGTTCATTCTTTACATATAGAGGTAGTTTTTATATTCATATTCTGTATGATCTAACATGTTTATTGCAGTTTCTTTAGAATTATTTTGACCTTTGCAGTTTTGCAGTTTATTCTTGTTTTATTTGCCACCAAAGTTGTTATAAATGCTAACATTTTCAAACCTTTTTTGATGGAACAGTGTTTATTAACCTCTTCTGTGAATTATGTATTTTTTAAACCCTTTTGTCATGGGGAACAGAAGAAGACTATACTCATATAGCATTCAGTATTCTGCTCAGGAGAAAGTAATAGACCTATTGATAAATATCAGACTTGACTCCAGCCGTCTTGGTATGGACTGACTCAGTCTCCTCTTCTGATAATGACCCCGGAGATAAAGCTGTTGATGACACAGACGCTTGCCATTGTTGTCATCTGAGCTGACACTCACTGGCTGAAATGTAGTTATATAGCTGTCAAACAGGAGGATATGAGAGTGCAGAGTCATACATTTATTTTATATTTTCATGATTTTTCCCTAAGAAGATCTGCAGAATAGTGACTTTGATTTTGATGAATCTTTGATGATCAGTTTTGAGGTTTGAGGTGTACACTTAATTTGTAGCTAGATATGCCAATATTATAGAAGGAAAACTCAAAGGATGTGCATCAGATTAGCTGAGATTGTGCGAGTACATATGATGTGTACATGCATATTATTAGCATTGCCTGTCATTTTTGAAGATTATCATCTATGTAAATCAGCTTTTCGGGGGAACTGTAAAATATGGCAGTCAGTATTACAGGATTTTATGAGATTTAGCAGAAATTTCTTACTACAAAATGCTGTATTCAGAATTTTACAGTGAAATCTATGCAGGCTAGCACATTTCCCTTCAGAACACAACACATTTATTACTGTACTGAATGCTGGGAATCACACTGTGATCGTTTACAGTAGTTGATTAAAAACATTTGTTACACGGCTCTTTGAAATTCTTGGTTGTGAAACCGACACTGCTTTCATCTTGTATCACACTAGGGGTGGGCGATATGACCAAATCCTTATCATTACACGGTATGAGGATGTTTATTTCACAATAACGATATATATCACGATATAGTTATGTTGTGTTATTATTGTGTTAAGAAAAAAGAAGCAAATTACAAACAATAGGACAAATACAATATAACAAAAATATGAATTAATCAAATTAAGTTTTTCAGGTACGATATTAGGGCTAGAATTAGGGTTAAAATTAGAGCTGCACAATTTATCGCACGATACGAAAAATAACATTGAAATCGCGCTTAAACGCGATTCTTAGTGTGATTATGAAATCGCAAAGGCTGTGGTTATTTTTTTATGCGCAGCTTGTCAGTGAAGTATGGCTCCAAATGCTAATCTATCTGAAAGCACTGAGAGTTTGAGTCGCTTATAATGTACATTTGAAAAAGCAACACGTGTCAAACATCTTTCCAGACATGAGAAGCATTTATTAACATCTTGTCAAACAAAAGACAACATTTAATAACATGTTTTTACTCCAAACTCACTTCATAACGACAGTTGAGCATCCTTCTGTGAGATGTTGTGGCTTCTTACACAGAATAAGGCAGTCGTGTGTTTATTAGTTATGTTTAATCAATCGAAGCATTTCAATCTTCTGTTTATTCAGCTACAGCGATAGTATGATGCCCATAGGGATTTTCTGGAATAATGCATGTTATCTACTTCTACGGCAGGGCATATTTGGAGTTTCTGCGCAAGAGCGCCCTCTGGCTTTCAGATGGAGAAGCATTTACTACTGATCACAGAGCTGTACAGCTCTGACAAGCTGCGCATAAAATAATCGCAGCCTTTGCCAAATCACGTGCGATTTAGCCTTAGTTAGAATTAGTAGCCTACAGAAATTTAATAATCAAATGTAACAATAAAATATTGCATAATCTTGACTGTACAAATTACATATACATTTATTCTTATTAAAGCTAAAAAAAAGTTATTCAGTCAAGAGCAGTAAGTCATTTTCTCTTTTGTTTTATTTACATTAAAGGGATATTTCATCCAAAAATGAATATTCTGTTATCATTTACTCACCCTCAACTTGTTCCATACCTGTATTAATTTCTTTCTTCTGCTGAACACAAAAGAAGAAATAATAATATGGTTAACCAAGCAGTTGATGGACCCCATTGCCTTCCATAGTATGGAAAAAAATGCTATGGAAGTCAGTGGGGTCCATCAACTGTTTGGTTTCCAACATTATTCCAAATATCTTGTTTTCTGTTCAGCTGAAGAAATGAATTCATACAGGTTTGGAACAACTTGAGGGCGAGTAAATAATGACAGAATTTTCATTTTTGGGTGATCTACCCCTTTAATGACATTGTACTGATTGTAGAAGACTTCAGTATTGAAATAATATTAAAAATGTGATATTATTGCATTGTCCTCCTTGAGGCTAGGCCTATTGTTTTATACATTGTAATGGACTATTTTTTCCTCTAGTGGAAGCTTTAAGATAATATACAGGTAAGATTATAATTTCAACTCAAATCAATATTTCATGCACACAAATTTATGTATTCAATTTGTAGTTGTGTTTTTGTTTATTTTGCAATTATGACCATACAGAATCCTTTAGATATGATTTTAAAATCGAATAACCATTCTTGTTAAATTCCCATGTGCGTTAAGTCATCTTATTGTTATTTGGGGGGTGTCTTTTCCCAGCATTGTACACAGATCAAGTGCTTAAGTGTCCAATCATTACCCAACTTCATTTAGGCAGTGTACCATAGAAACATCTTCTTATATGCACACAGCCAATGCACAAGGGAGCTGCCTTGCTTATGCATCCACTGCCAATGCTCCAGAAAAGACTTAATAGGAGGGCAGAAAAACATTCTTACCTTACTGCCTGGATTTATACAGACCTGGAGTGAGGAGAGACAAGCTGTGCTCACTGAGCATTTGCACTTGTGATTAAGGAATCCACTGACACATGAAATATGAAATATGAGAGACAGCAGGGCCCTGGATTTTTTTATCTATTTTTAGATTTGCCAACCAAAATAAATTCAAAAGGAAGGTTAGTGTTGTTTTTGCAAATGCCGTTTTTGTTCTTTTTAAAGTTCCCAACCTAAACAGTAATAGTTTGCTTTTTAATTGGAATAATTTGAGGTACAGTGGGTACGGAAAGTATTCAGACCCCCTTAAATTTTTCACTCTTTGTTATATTGCAGCCATTTGCTAAAATCATTTAAGTTCATTTTTTTCCTCATTAATGTACACACAGCACCCCATATTGACAGAAAAACACAGAATTGTTGACATTTTTGCAGATTTATTAAAAAAGAAAAACTGAAATATCACATGGTCCTAAGTATTCAGATCCTTTGCTGTGACACTCATATATTTAACTCAGGTGCTGTCCATTTCTTCTGATCATCCTTGAGATGGTTCTACACCTTCATTTGAGTCCAGCTGTGTTTGATTATACTGATTGGACTTGATTTGGAAAGCCACACACCTGTCTATATAAGACCTTACAGCTCACAGTGCATGTCAGAGCAAATGAGAATCATGAGGTCAAAGGAACTGCCTGAAGAGCTCAGAGACAGAATTGTAGAAAGTCAACCATCACTGCAGCCCTCCACCAGTCGGGGCTTTATGGCAGAGTGGCCCGACGGAAGCCTCTCCTCAGTGCAAGACACATGAAAGCCCGCATGGAGTTTGCTAAAAAACACCTGAAGGACTCCAAGATGGTGAGAAATAAGATTCTCTGGTCTGATGAGACCAAGATAGAACTTTTTGGCCTTAATTCTAAGCGGTATGTGTGGAGAAAACCAGGCACTGCTCATCACCTGTCCAATACAGTCCCAACAGTGAAGCATGGTGGTGGCAGCATCATGCTGTGGGGGTGTTTTTCAGCTGCAGGGACAGGACGACTGGTTGCAATCGAGGGAAAGATGAATGCGGCCAAGTACAGGGATATCCTGGACGAAAACCTTCTCCAGAGTGCTCAGGACCTCAGACTGGGCCGAAGGTTTACCTTCCAACAAGACAATGACCCTAAGCACACAGCTAAAATAACGAAGGAGTGGCTTCACAACAACTCCGTGACTGTTCTTGAATGGCCCAGCCAGAGCCCTGACTTAAACCCAATTGAGCATCTCTGGAGAGACCTAAAAATGGCTGTCCACCAACGTTTACCATCCAACCTGACAGAACTGGAGAGGATCTGCAAGGAGGAATGGCAGAGGATCCCCAAATCCAGGTGTGAAAAACTTGTTGCATCTTTCTCAAAAAGACTCATGGCTTTATTAGATCAAAAGGGTGCTTCTACTAAATACGGAGCAAAGGGTCTGAATACTTAGGACCATGTGATATTTCAGTTTTTCTTTTTTAATAAATCTGCAAAAATGTTAACAATTCTGTGTTTTTCTGTCAATATGGGGTGCTGTGTGTACATTAATGAGGGGAAAAAAAAGAACTTAAATGATTTTAGCAAATGGCTGCAATATAACAAAGAGTGAAAAATTTAAGGGGGTCTGAATACTTTCCGTACCCACTGTATCTTGGATGTGATGAATGAGAATTGTGAGATTATTTATGCAATATCAATTCATCTGAATTATCTTTTAGTATATTTTCAGAGGTCTGTCTTATAAGATAAAGTGACATTCAAATAGCCATTGGGTGCTATTATGACAAACTAGGTCATGACCTTGCTTGTGCAAACAGTGTTATACACTTTATGCCATATGGCATTTTATACTATTGTATATTATTATTATTATTAGATGGAATACTTCATTCATATTGGTCAGTTGGTCTTTGTCACTAGCAACCGATTTCTTACATAGATGTGCTACAGTATTTTCATGTCTCTTGTAGCTTGCTGTGGTCTCTTTCTTCTTCTATAATAAAATAATTTAATTTAAATTTATTGCATATTCAATTATACATTTATTTGTCTATTTGTTAGAAAGATGTCATAAGCATGATAATGTACAGTAGGCCTGCATGATATATTGTTTTAGCATCGAAATCATGATGTACGCATCCACGACAGTCACATCGCAGGATGTGTGATGTCAAGTATAGGGATTGTTAAAATCCGTATGGACCAGACACTATGGTTCAAAACACACGCGATTCTCAGATTAATTGCAAAGTTTGACCATCATACAATGAAAGTTTATCAGGTCCTGTCAGTTTAAACATTCAAGCGATTTTAAACCATTTGAACGCACGAAGATGCGAAAGAGAACTCAATTCTGATTTTGCAGCTGTTTTCTGTATGCACACGCACACGCACACGCACACACACACGCACACAGATGCACGTGAACACTGCATGCCATTCTCTTCCACGTCTGTTTGTGCCTGAATGGACACATACATGCAAAAAATTTTTTATCCTCATAAACACAGTTGCTTATGGCTTAGGTAAACTAAACAATCTAGAAAGAAAAACAGGTGTGTAACAGTATTTTAGATCCACGCATTCGGTCTTAAAGTGACAGCAGCCTAATATTCCTGCTGCTTTCTGTGTTGTGAATGTTAATCAAACAACAAAAAACAAAGAGAAAAAATCACTTTTCTAGTTTTAACACAGATTAATTATATTTAATTTGTACAGTGAATACTGTGCAGTGTTTATACATTTGATTATTCAATTTCTGTTCCTCAATACTGTTAGACTTACCTAAAAAATATAAAGCACTATTTCTTTCATTTGTATCTTTGTTCTATTATGCTTGTAATTTATTCATTATTTTCTTTGCGTATTCACTCACCTACAAAATCACCCCAATCATCCTAGATTGATTAATTCTTTCCAAATAGATCTATTCAAGTCATCTAGAGAATGTAATATATATGCAATATACGTATATCGCAGAAAAACAAAATATTGCATTGTGAGTTTTTTCCAATATCGTGCAGCCCTAATGTACAGCCAACCATTCATTATGTGCAGAATACTTGGCAACGGTCTGTTGAATTATTGAAAAATAATAAGCAGTGTTACACCTCTGGTGTGCATTATTTTTCTATAATTCATGGACCGGAGCCAATTTTATACCATACCACACCTCAAGACATTGTTCAGATGTTTTAGAGAGAGACCTTTTCATGGTATATAAATGATAATTTAGTTGGAAATTGTTTGCCATTGTTACTAATGTATTTTGTGTCGTAGAATAAAAAGTGGAAATATCTTAAGCTTGTGTTAACCACAGAGCTTATTTTAGGCATTTTACAAAACCCCTTCAGGATGTTACGAGAACACCATTTTGGGTTTATTTTGCTATAATTACTTTACTTATTATTAAAAATAATTAATATTACTTCTTATACCCAAATAATTTTTATGTGATCTTATGGAATCCACAATGTTTTATTTATTTATTTTTTATTTTTTTAGAATGCATAAAGATGTTGCAGTTGTCACAGACCTGTGATGACAAGTTTTATCACTGGTTAGAATGAATACATTTGTTTCATATGGTTTTTGCTTTTAATTTTCACATCTCTCCAAGTAAGATAATTGAAAAATTTTGTAATAGCGAGAGGTTTGGGTCCTGCTATTGTTTCACCAGTAGGGGTCCTGTTAGCCATTTATCAGTGGCCAATTATACAGGCTCCCAGCACGTCAGTGAAAACAATCTGAAACAAATGCCGAGTGTGGTCTTAAATTAACTTTACATAAACAAACACAGCAAATGGCACATGACACAATGAACATTCGCAAGTTCAGGTCTCCATTAGATTCATTCTCTTCATCCTTAAGGAATAACACACTGCTTTTGTCTCAGAGAACTCAGTGGGTGTATTCAATTTCCACTGTTTCCTCTTGTACATAGATAACACTAGTAAACACAGCTTTCAGCAATGTCAACTCTCTCCAGCAGCAAAGTCATTAATCCCATACTAGGTCAGGGCTCTTACTGAGCCAACCGCATCCACCCAGAGCTACACAGGCATGGCAGCAATGTCCTCGTGCCACGCTTGAAAAATCCAAGCCTTATACTGATATCCCATGATGCATTTTCCAGGCGTACAGGCAGCAGAATTGCAAATATATGTCAGTTCCCTGACATGCCACAAATCATCAGTAGTTTCCTTCATGAAAGTTGAAGGTTGCAGACAGATTTGAAAAGTTAATCACACAGTCACATGTAAACAACATTTTTTTTATCAGTGAGTTAGAAAATAACAAAACCGAGAGTTTTTTCTGCTCTTTTCCAACTAGAGACTGAAAAATCATGTTTCTCGTCAATAAACGGACGCCAAAGGTATAATTGTTTCAATTATAGTTCTAAATGCGTATAGGTTTTACCTTTAATATGCTATTATGTACTTCTATTTAACGAAAATAAAGAGGGGAAGAGGTGGCCATTGAAAAAATAAAATGCACTCAAACATCACCACCAGAGACTATAGAGGAGAAAAAGCCCTAATAAGCAGTGGGGCCTGTTTGATCACAGCAAGCCTCACATAATTACTCTTTATCATCGATGTCACGCTCAGCTGTCCTTTGAGAACATGATCCGAGGAGCATTTTAATTGCCTCACATTTGCTCTGCTTCTCAATGTATCGTTGACATTTTGGGCAAGGAGACATGTCTTGAAAAACTATACAATTCTCCACCAAGACTTTTGCTGATAGTTAATTAGCTCTAGAATGTGCTGTAAGGGACATAACCAAGTTTTTGTAGTGGTCACTCTTATTTCATTTGAAATGACTTTGGTAAATACATGCATCATACACTTCTAGTCCACTAAAAATGTTTACAGGTACAGCAAAGACACGGTTAATTTAATATACCGATTGCAATATAAAAGACACATTATCTCCAGTCCCGTTTCGGTGCTTTGTTCAGGAGAGCATAACGTCATCTCCCAGTGTGCCAGCCTCACAGAAAAAGAGATTAGTTTCCTTTAAGACCTTATTGAACATTTTAATCTTGCAGTGTGCTCAGAATTTTATTGCCGTTTCATTCCCAACATTGTCAGTCATGTGTCGAGACAATAAATAAACAGTCAGAATACAAAGGACTGATTAATGTCTGTGTGATTAATGAAGCTGTAAAATATTTGTTTTCCCATCCCCCAGCATATAAGTTATTTCACAAATATACTTTGCAATAATTAGAATTTTACTTGAATGATTTCACTTGAGATTTCACATAAATATTTGTCTTCTAAATGCGAGTTCTTATTGCATCGCCCTTATTTTCTTTGTCTCATTAAGTCCAGCAACTAATCAAGCAAGAAAATACTGTTGGGCGTGTAAAAGCGTGTGAATGTGGGTGTGACTGTGAACACAATATGTGCCTTTTGTTTGTGCATTTTGATACTTTAGTATCCTGCGGGATCACATGACTAATTGTGTACCTGGGATCACAACCGTGATGTCTGCCAATAGCAACATCAGCCGAACACCATCATGTCCTATGGGTGTAGGTAGATCCTTTTTTCTGGAACATCTGGTGTTTCACTGGGTGATCAGATCTTGGGAGTAAGTCTTCTGAATCTTGTGGAAAAACAAACCGGGGAACGTCCGAGGGGAGTAAACCGTTGTCAAAAACATATGGCCAGAGTCTTAATAGGATGTAATAGGGATGAAAATACAAAGGCAGGACAGATGTCTTGAATGAGATGTTTAATGCAGAAAACAAGATTAACAGGTTGCAAGATTGCATAGTGTAAAGCGTAAACAAATTAGATTACTTAAAATTTGCTCAGATGTTTGGGCTGAGGTGATTTCTGGTTCATTTCTGTTTTTGTGGATACTGTTGCTAGGAGTTGTATGTAATCCCAAAGGATGGACGATGCAGCAATTCCATTGGGTGCAATCACGAGACTCTTACACCATCATATATGAACCTATACATGCAGCAAACACAAACTCATGCTTTAAGATAGATATGGAGCACTGCATAGCCACTTTTTAAGATTTGTATGTTCATGCAGATCCAGACAGAAATATTAGCCTAGTATTTTATCCACCCAAAACCACCTTGATTCATCAGTGCAAAGCATCTTGAGGAGAATTAGTTACCGTGTGCCGCTTCACCGATATGATCCACTGTAAGCCTTTACGGTTGCCTTCTTGGTGAGAGACTGTCATAATGGATTGATATCTCTATGGAAACGGGAGCCTGTTAGCAGGCGCAAGCATGATGTCATAGACAAATTAGGCATTCAGACATGTGTAGCTGAGCCCAATAGAGAGATCCTCCTTTGTTGTAGGGCTTTCAGCGATTCTTGGCTGACATTAATTTCACAAATTTGATCAATTTATATCAGTTTCCTTTTTTCGGCTATTTGATATCTGCAGCCGTGCCAGTGGAAAGACTTAAAATGTCTACATTCACCTCAGTGGTTTCAGACAAAAGTCAATGGGGAAGCACAATCAAGTACGTTAATCCAAAAAATGTAGCTTTTGTCACTTTAAATGAAAAAGCGCCACATGAGGAAATGAAATGGGATATAACCGCTTGTTGGCAACAATGGCTCCGGTTCTTCCACTGTTCAATTTGTTTAGTGTTTGACAATGAAATTGAGGTTGTGTTACGGGACTGTATACTGTCTCGAGCTTATATGACAGAGTCAGGGACCATTGTGAAAGGCGTTTTAGTAAAATTACAGTAAATATTCACTGAGCAGCGTAGGCCTGTTTCTAAGGTAACTGTGGCCTTGGAGTGATTGAAGCAATCATGTGACTTAATACAATTAGACTCTTTTACCTGTTTTTCTGTAATGCCTTTTCTTTTTCTTCCTTTTTCCTTTAAACACACAGGGTTCAGCCAGTTAGTTTCTGTATGGTCTATTCAGTAAGTTAAGAGTTTTGCCATATCCTTTTGATGTGTAATAGTTGTGAGTCAGAAATCAGAGTTCTTATTATATATTACATGTTAATTTGGATTTATGCATCATATAACTCCCCTAGCTGATCCAGTTTTTACGTTTTGTTATGAGAAATTCTCCACATATAATAACATCACTGAATAAAATGTGGATTTTCAGTATTCCAAGTAAAAACACCACTTCAAAGAAAGTCAACAGTGTGCTTGATTTTAATGATATATGCCATGTACGCAAGCTGATTATGATCAAAATTACATGAATATTGCATCATTATTTTGAATAATGGCAGCAAAAAAAGGAGATGTATACTTTTTCCTTTTAATGTTGACAGGGCAAGCCAGTAGTGAAATGGAATATTGAACATTCAGATTTTATTCAGTGATTATTATATGCAGAGAATTTCTCATAGCAAAACACGTAAAGGCTTGCTGGAACGGCAGTATATTTTTATACACTACTGTTTGGGGTTGGCAAGTCTCTGCTCACTCAGGCTCGTTTATTTGATCAAAAATACTGTGAAAACAATTTTGTGAAATATTATTACTATTTTAAACAACTGTTTTCTATTTTAATATATTTTAATGTAATGTGATGTATTCTTGTGATGGGAAAGCTATATTTTAAGCAGCTATTACTTCTGTCTTCAGTGTCACATTATCTTTTTATCCTTTAATACAAACAAACATACAAAAATGACTAGGTTTTTCAATTGTAATTATAGCTGGATTTGGTTATAATGTAACACTTTGACTGTTATGAAATCCTAAACCAACTTTTTCTTGAAAAGGATGGCATACAGTGTGAAACCAAAATTGCTATGTTAAATTCAGCCCATTATAAGTAATGCTTAATAATTTATAAACAGTATAAAAAACATCACAGACCAAATGTTTAAGTGATTGAAAGGCATAAAACAAAAGTAAAGAACATTTTTTTTTTTTCTGCAGCACTGATCTATTTCTGATATCAGGATACTATTAATCAGATACATATGGATGACTAAGATTATTGTCAAAAAAGTGTAATCTATCTTAATCTGAATGCACCAACAGCTGGGACTTGCATTAGTTGATGTTGTGGTCTGTTTTGCATGATCTCACTGGTAGAAAGTCATCAGTTTGACCTAGAATTTAAAAGTATCCGTCAAGTATCTGTCATGTCACCAAATATGAATTGACAAATTAAACTTTATCAATCGCCGAGTGGGCGATATATCACGATATGATATCCACGATAAGGATATTATAATTTTTCATACCATTGAAATTTCATAATTCTTCCAATTTCAGTATAACAAAAACTAATACTAGCCTAAATAAAACAAACAAACAAACAAACAAACAAACAAACAAACAAACAAACAAACTCAAGCTTACTGAAGACAAGCAAACAGTCTAATTAATGACAAGCAATAGGACAACAAACTACAATAGAACAAAGACACAAATGAAATAGACCTACTTAGAAAATGTCAAGCACTAGAGATAAAAATTATTTAAACTGTAAGTAATCAAATGTATAAAAACACTGCATTGTCTTCACTGTGCAAATGAAATATACAAAAGTGTATATTAAAGTTACAAAAGTGATTCAGTCTAGAGGAGTGAGAGATTTTCTCTCTTTTGTTGTTGGATTAACATTTATGACATAGACGGCAGCAGGTTTATTAGGCTGCGGTCACTTTAATAGCAAATGACGGATCCGATATACTGATACATGCTCGTTTTCTTTCTCAACTGATTGTTCAAATGACTGTGTTTACTTGGATACTCAAAAAAGACATTGTTCAAGCCCAATTAAGCGGCAAAAAGAAGTCAGTTCAAGACTCATGCACTCTGAGCAGCAGCTTCATGTGCGTGTGTCTCTCAGACAGCGCTCAGATGCCACCTCTCAGACAGCACACGTACATAGTTAAATGAGTTCTCTTTCGCTGCTTATAGGCCTTTATCACACTTCTGCATTCGAAAAGCGGAAGCTTCAATAGCAGCGTATAAAAACAGCCTGCAGCCTGGGTCAATGGCTGTGCCCATAGCATGAGATTGTTGTGATTTATTAATGTAAAATTCAGCATAAACACTTCTTCTGTTAAAGACACCAACCTCAGTTTACAATCATTCATTGAGTATTGTGAAACAAAGTTAAATGGTGTCATGATATTCCGATGCATATTTCGTGATTTAAAGGGGAGCGTTCAAGCCATACTGTATCTGTATGCGCGATACTTCAGAGTCTGATCACCTTAAAGAGCATTAGAATTAGAGAAATCTTAAAAGGTTAAATACGACTAAAGTCTATTTTGGGGGGATTAAATTAAAGTTTTGGGGAAACATTGTATTAAACAATAATGTTCGCATTTTTTTCATGCACTTACTTTATGATGCAATTATCAATAATTAGATCAAATTGAAGTTGTTTAAATTAAGGAATATTTCCAGCCCAAATAAAGAGTTTTAAATATTGACGTTTATTGTTCAGTTCAGCTAAATTAGTTTAGTTTTCTTCATAAAACTGGCATCCATCCATTGACAATAATGCAGGTGGAAATTCATTTACGCTACTAATCGGAGCCGGATGTCACGACACACGGTCTGTGTTAATTTAAACTATTGAAGCCTGTTGCGCTTCAATAGTTTAAAATACAAACGATAAGCTTTCGTGACCATGCAGCAGAACAATAGAGACGATAGTCCAAAATCTCTACTGGTTTAAAATTTCTATCGGTATATCGCCCACCCCTGCTTTTCCCATTTCGCCTTGTACCTCACCAGCGAATTGCATTTGTTTTCACAGGTTTTTCTGATTGTATATCCTCTCTTCCACACAAAACAGATGTGTTCACAGTTGTGCCTGATGTGCTTGTGTAAAAAGGCTCTGTGTCCTGATGCTCATAGGTAGCCATTTTCTCTCTGTTCCTGCTGTGTGCAGACTGTTCTCTGGGGAAGCTTTAAATTTGGGTGGTTGATTTTGAGAGGGGAGGCAATTGCCAAGTAGGAAGCTGAGGATGAAGAGAGTGATCTGAGAGAGCCAGAGCATTACAGTGGGATTTCATTACTCGAAATCCAAGGTTTTACAAACCCACTAATTTACTTGGTGATGTATTTCCTTTTGTAGCAGGAAGTTTGATGGGCTTGTCCCTTGTAAAAAAAAAAGAAAGAAAAGCTATTAGTCTTTAGTTACATTATTGTTGCTATAATAGTTGCAATAGTTGCAGGTTGTATTAGGGGTGGGGCTTACTCATTCTAGAGAGCATCTGATTGGGCAAAAATCTGCCTAAGTGTAGGATGGGTCAAATATTTCTGGTTGTTCAAAGTTTGGGATCAGTATTTTTTATTTGTTATTTTTTTTTGAAAGAAATCGAAACCTTTATTCAGCTAGGACACATTAAATTGATCAAAAGTGACAGTAAAGACTGTTAAAGGACCACTGAAGTGCCTTCATAATGCGCAGTATTATTCAATGTGTTGACGTAATTTCCACTGAAACAGGAAGACAGGGCTGGACAAATCGAACAGCTCCTCCCCCGCAGTTTCCTCCTAATCTCCTCCGAATCTCCTCCATATCGCTTTAAAATACAGCATTCTGTGCAGAATTCAAATGGGTCCGATACGTTTTCTGGTCAGCGCCGACTTGCGGATATGATCCGCTCTGTGCTATCTTGTCTCTGGACCGGAGCAGACTGTGTGCACTCTGTGGTGGTTCTCGTGACACTAACGTGAAACCAGACTTCATTCGCCCCCAATGGAAAGCATATTTACACTGTCTGAATCAATCCCTATCCCCTATACAGTGCACTATGTGCCATTCACCATGTAGAAAATAGTAAATGTGTGAACAAGTGACCGATTTCAGCCACAGCTGCAGCATCTATTTATAGTGTAGGGGGCGAGACGCTTCAGATTCTAGAGAGCCTTTGATTGGACAGAAAATTTGATGTCATCAAAATCATTGATCCATATTGGCGGAAGTGAGAGACTGTAAGTTTTGAATGCTTATAAATGCTAATTTAGAAGATGGTTTGGAGCACACTAGCTTATAAATAACAGTAAGGCTAACATATTCACACTAAAAACCAAAAACTTCCATTTTGATTTCAGGGGGACTTTAATGCTGTTCTTTTGAAGTTTCTATTCATCAAAGAATCCTGAAAAAAAGAATCATATTTTTGACAAAAATATCTGCACAACTGTTTTTAGCATTATTAATAATAAGAAATGTTTTTGTGTGTGTGTGTGCACGCGTTTTTGTGATTTATGAGGATGAATTTGTATAATGACATGGGTATTACACTGGTATTACGATGTAAACATGAAATATGAGGACATTTCATGAGTCCTCAATTTTAAAATAGCATTAAAAACATACTAAACAATGTTTTATTAAAAATGTAAAAATGCAGAATGTTTTCTGTGATGGGTAGGTTTAGGGGTAGTGTAAGGGGATAGAATGTACAGTTTGTACAGTATAAAAACCATTACACCTGTGGAATGTCCTCACTTTGATAGCAAAACACATGTGTGTGTGTGTTTGTGTGTATTGTGCACCAAATCAGCATATTAGAATGATTTCTGAAGGATCATGTGACACTAAAGACTGGAGTAATAGCTGGTATAAATTAAATTTTAAAATATATTGATAGAGAACAATTATGGAGTAAATTAGTGTATAGATGACATCAAAGCTAACACACAATGACTAAATGCCACAAAACTAAAAAATTTGTTTCTGAAGCTTATGTATTCAAATCAAAGCATGTCAGCGACAAGCTGAGAAATTATGTTTGTAATCGCAAACCTCGAGAGATGAGGAGATAAAAGTAGGTCAAAGAAGAGAGAGAGACTGAAAGAAAGAGAGACTGTTAATTAAATATGTCTAACAATTATTACATCATGACAAACAATCATAATGTAGATAAAGCACTTTGATTAGTATCATGACATGCAGCTGAAAAGTGCCGAACCACACATTTTAATGTAATTTTAACTGACAATCTGTCTTTGTAAAGGATCTGTTTAAACTTATTGCTCTAGTACAAAAAGCATGACAGAAGCTCTGCAGAGTTCATCTTGAATAACTCTTGACACTATTGTTTTGGTTCACAGAAGTAATGCCAGTACCAGACCATCCCTCTGACACAGAAAACTCCAGCATGTTGAGCCCGGTACTGAACGCCTCCAATGGAGATGGATCCGAGACGGAGACCACCTCTGCCATTTTGGCCTCTGTTAAAGAACAGGTAGGTACTTCATGCCAAACTATTGTAAAGTTCTTCATTCTTACAGATTGTCTTTAATAGAAGGTTATGTTTCCCCCCACACTCATAGTCTGAAGCAATATGGAAACATTCATTTTCCAACAGTTTAATTAGAAACTCTCTGAATCTTTATATACTGTAAACAGTAATTACACAGAACCATACCAGTCCTCAGATGAACTGCATATGCCATCTGGGTTAAGGAGCCGCAAGGTTTGATGGGTTTTTGCGTGAGTGATTTCCATCATCTCGTGCTACCGGTTTCATTTAGCGCCTTGTGTCTAAATTCACAGATACAAATGGTTTTTGATGGTCACCACACTGCAAATGTGCCATTGCGCCTCAGTATCACATGTTTTGGCGGACGAGTGGGAGTTGTGGATGTAGGTTTTGGGGCTGTGTGGTGTAAGAAATGTGAAATATTTGACACGGCATGTTGCAATCAGGTCTCCATGCTTTGCTAGTCACTACGCAGCAGCCTATCTATAATGAAATTGGTCACCTGCTTGTCAGCAGATGGACAGCTTCCCAGACGTTGGCTCAACTTTATGATAAACTGGCTTGATCTGTCAGGAATAATGACAGGTGATTGTAATTGCTTATGACCTCCTGTCATAAAAAAAATGATTGGATTATTGCATGTCAGAATTTAGTGTTCAACAATGTACAGTATTTCTCACATTCCACTTTCACTTTGCATATATATTTGTCTATCTTGGCTGGAGGCCATTTTTGAGTCAAGACCATGTGTAGATAAAAATGGATCGTGACAAGCCCTTCGGTTCCTGCTAACGTTTAGCTCACACTCCTGCTTTTAACCATGGGATAGAAAAAAAGCGACATGCTCTTAGGGTTGGGAATCTACACGGGGAGTGTTAAAGTAGGCCACAGCCATAGGCTGCTGTGGGCCAGTCTAATAGCTCTCCTATCAGAGCGAGAAAAACTGTCTGCCATCTTTTTTTGATGCTTTTCACTGGAGGGTACTGGTGGACAGGGTCCATGTCGTGTGCAGTGTTTCTCTCTGAGAGAAAATTAAAAAACTAAGATTTTCTTTCCTGAGTCGGTGTATTTCTTTTTTAAACTGAAGGATTGAAGGGTTGCATGGGACATATAGAAGAGCAGCATTTATTTGACAGAGAAATATTTCGCAACATTATAAATCTTTACTGTCACTTCTGAACAACTTAATTTGTCCTTTCTGATTAAAAGAATTCATTTCAATCTTAAAAGACCTTGCTTGCTATTGTTAATCACTGGTAAGTTGTGTAAGCAGGCATTCATTTTATATTTTGTATACATTTTATTGGACAAAAATTTGAAGTACAAGATAAATCATCATTATTTTGGGCCATTTCCCAAAAGAGAAATATTTTACATGTTCTAATAGTGAATTTTGTCAACATTTAGGAGTACACTAGCATAAAGAAGACCTCAACTAGCAGAAAAGCCATTAACTAAACACATCCATGTTTCAGTATGACCTTGTGTGTTTTTTCAGGGATTTCTTAGTCTTTTAATTTTATTATAGTCAAGTATCTCTGATTCAGGATACTGTTATCAAGTTCAGCTGGCATGATGTCCGTTTCAAAATACAGTAAAAATATATGTTTATCATTCTGCCACTGCTTGTCTACCTGCTCACATTATGATAAATCACCATATTTTTTTGTCCTCCACTAGATGGCAATCTCCCATTTTGGAGGCATTTAGTAAAAGGGGTTTAGACAGAGGTCATGAGGCAAAATTCACAGAATAAACTGAGCTCTTGATCTAAAACCAATGTAGATTATAAAGACAAAGGATGCTCTGTAGCAGAGGACCTGTCTCCCCTCTGCTATGTATAAAAACAATGTACCAAAATGTCTGGCAAAATGTCCTGGTCTCTTGTATGTGTGCTTTGTGTGCAGTTTTCAAGGTTGCACGTGCAAGCAGAACACAGACTCTCCTGAGTATGACCCTCTTCCATTAAAATTCTCCTGTATCACTTGTTCTAAACAGAATCACATGCACTGGTCAATCAGCAAGGGAGAGCATGTTTAACATGTTTAACCTGGACTTGTATGCAATGCTCAGTGTGAGAACTACAGTAGGTGCTGTACCGGCAATATAAGGTTACTGACTGTGATTTCTTCTATATAATGAACACCTTCTTTTATAATTTCCCTTTGAGTGTTGCTTTCTCAGATTACATTGATATAGTGATTATAGTTGTCTTATTTATTTATAAAGTACAGACATTCTGCATTTAATTAATTTTCAGAAGAGCTGCTGTTAAAGCTCAGCTTGTAGTTTTTCTCTCTTTGTCCCTATAATTTGGTGTTAATTAAAGAAATTTATCATAGTGTTAAATTGTTAAATTGACACAATAACTACTCATAAAAAAGCCACAGGCATATGAAGTTTTATTATGAGCATGGCAAGGATTCTTTGGGGAAAGTGTCAGTGTTTGTAAGGGGTAGTACAGCTAAGGTCGCATTTAATTCTAACTCTGCATTTTTAGTTTTTTTATTTTAGGGAAAGTATGTTAATCAGCTCATTAAATCTCTGTCCGATAGGAGTGATTTACTTTAGCCAGAAGTGAAGTCATTTAGAATTTCCTCAGTCACATAATTAATCTCACATATTCAATCAAATAAAGCAGTTCTTTTAATTACTTGTAATATTTATAAATGTGTTGAGTTTGTTTTGAGAAATGAGCAAATTATCCACAAAAAGATTGTATAAGTTTATTTGAAGTTTATCCTGAGGTCTTTGAATGGCCTAATTTTTGCTGTAATTTGCAACCAAGAATTCGTGTACTTCCTCTTTACAAACCAAACTAGTTCATTTGAGTCATTCCTGTCTGTTTAACCCTGTATGGTGCTCAGTCGGTGTGGTCAGGCTGTGGAGTGGATCTGGACTCATTAAACTCCATGAAATTATATAAATTGGGTTAAATCCTTAAAGGAACTCGTGAGGCGAACCCCAAGTGACATTTTGCAATCAAATAGACCAATGAAGAAACTTAAATGTCAGTCTTTGTCCACAGGGCGCAATTAGGCATTTAGGCCAGAAGACCACATTCAGCTCTTGAAGCAGTCAAATCAATTTCTCTGTCCCTTGGATGTTTATTTTCTAAGCAAATTGGTTTAATGGCATTTTCTGGAGTTAAAGGATTAGTTCACTATAAAATGAAAATTACCCTATGATTTACTCAACCTCAAGCCATCAGAGTTATATTAATAATCACCCTGATGCTCCTAAGCTTTATAATGGCAGTGCACAGAAACCACCTGTTTGAAGCTCAAGAAAGTGCATCCATCCATCATAAATGTACTCCACACGGCTCCGGGGAGTTAATAAAGGCCTTCTGAAGCGAAGCGATGTGTTTGTGTAAGTAAAATATCCAAATTTAACACGTTATGAAGTAAAATAACTAGCTTCCGGCCATACGGATTCCACTTACATCTAATGCATAACTTATTCGATGTACTACTGGTATTACGGAACGCCATGACGTCTTATGTTATATGTCATGTAAGTTACGCTTTAGACGTAAGTAGAATCCGTATGGTCGTTTGGCCGGAAGCTAGTTATTTTACTTTATAACGTGTTAAATATGGATATTTTGCTTACACAAACACATCGCTTGGCTTCAGAAGGCTTTTATTATCCCCCAGAGCCGTGTGGAGTACGTTTAATATGGATGGATGCACT
Source organism: Anabarilius grahami (assembly GCA_003731715.1). NCBI lineage: Eukaryota > Metazoa > Chordata > Actinopteri > Cypriniformes > Xenocyprididae > Anabarilius > Anabarilius grahami. The sequence goes on from RJVU01044706.1 coordinate 3,790,280, forward strand.
TTTTTTGAGCTTCAAACAGGTGGTTTCTGTGCACTGCCATTATAAAGCTTGGGAGCATCAGGGTGATTATTAATATAACTCTGATTGTGTTCATCAGAAAGAAGAAAGTCATATACACCTAGGAAGGCTTGAGGATGAGTAAATCATGTGGTAATTTTCATTTTAAAGTAAACTAAGACTTTAATATTTAAGATAACAGGGAATACATTCCTATTTCTCACCCTTGTCGCATTCCTCATCATGCAGTTTTTATCTGATGAATGGGCAGAAAAAAACAATGCTTTGAATGCTAAAGTATAACCATTTTTGGTTGAATTTGGTCTGCCATCCTTCTCGGCTGACTGAGTGCATTTCTGTCTGTACAGAGTGCTATATTTAACCAACTTTTGTGACAAGTGGAAAGTGGAGGCTACTCCCCGCTCAGGGAGCCTGTCTATTGCCGGCTACTGAGGCAGAACAGCCTGTTAGGATCCCTGGAGGAAGCACAAAGCTTAGCATTGCTCAGTAGAACGGTGCTTTTTTGCTGCCTGGACCTGCAAAAAACACTTCTTTCTCTCTGGCGTTCTACGATCCTTTCAATGAGACCCTGCTTCTACCCCTTTCTCCTCTTCAGAGTGGAGCACAGATGGCGTCAGAAAGAGGGGAAGAGTTTAGGAGGAGGCGGAAGAGTGACTGGAGGGCAGTGGTATTTGGCTGACTGGCTGGTGGGAGGGACCCTTTGTGATGCAATGTTGCATAAATAATGCCAAAGGGGCTCTAAATTCACTGTTGCCATGACGACCTTTGTGCCTGACTGCACTCTACTTTTTGCTTTCCCGCTGGAAGGCAGTCACTACCACTCTTGTAGTTTCTCTAATGACTTGATAAGCAGAGATGAACGCAGTCTAGTGGGAAAGTGATGCACCAACACGGCTCGTTCTCAGCGCAGACGGCCTCTGGAGTATGGTACACGTGACGGTAAGAGTGCTGTTATTTTATTTTTGAAGGCAACAGGTGTTTTATTGTGGGTAGATGGGAAGCTGGAGCAGCTTTTTGTTGTTGTTGTTGTTGATATGTAGATTTTTACAGACTAATTAGTTGTTGTTCTCTGTTTGTGGCTCCATTAGGAACTTGTTGATGTGGAATAAGAAAGGTCAGAGATTATGCTTGTTAGAATCGTAATTGCAGAGTTGAAACGAGCATGCTTTTTCAGTGGTAGAGCTATCGCTAAGCGGCTTGCCTGTTTGATGCAAATGCACCGAGATGCGTCTGCCATAAAGTCATTAATTGAGACCCTAGACGTGTATGATGACTGTTGAAAAGTGTTGCGGTTAGCGCCTCTTTAGTCGTCATGATCCATAGAGCTCTCTTCAACACTCTGAATGGGTATTTTTGTAGCCTTCATCTGGGTTTGTGCCCAAAATAGCAGGTGATGCGTTGTGGAGCCCTCTTAGCGCTAACCGCTCTAGGGAGAGAGTCTTTGACCTTGTGGCTGAGTGAACTCATTTCAGCCTTGTCACAAAAGAAGTGGGAACGTTGCATAGACTGTCGTAGCCCTGGGCGCAGGGACATAGTGCAGTGTTTCTGACTGGATTTTCACAGTGATTACTTTAAAGAGGAGCTCTGGGATTTCATCTCTGATTTAGCATCGACAAGTTTGTCATTAAATGTTAAGCAGTGCATATCTAATTAAGAGTGGAGAGGAAGTGGAGTATAGTGCTGGAACGGTCTAGTGACTATCAAAGTTCAGAATACTGCCTTTGGATGTCTGGAGAATAGTTAAAGAGAATGTACAGTTTCATTTTTTAATTATTGTAAACTCATTATGGCCAGGGCCCAGAATTAAGTATATACGCCACCGTTCAAAAGTTTGAGGTCAGTAAGTTACTGTTACTTTTATTCAGCAAGGACACAATAAAGTGATCAAACGTGACTTTTATTATGTTACAAAAGATTTCTGTTTCAAATAAATGCTGTTGTTTTGAACTTTTTATTCATCAAAGAATCCTGAAAAAGTTTCCGCAAAAAATATTAAGCAACACAGCTGTTTACAACATTTATAATAAGAAATGTTTCTTGAGCAGCAAATCAGCATGTTAGAATGATTTCTGAAGGATCATGTGACATTTCAACTTGTCATCACAGGAATAAATTACATTTTAAAATAGTTTAAAATGAAAGACTTAAAAAGTTGTAATATTTGACAGTATTACTATTACTGTATTTTTTGTCAAATAAATGAAGCATTGATGAGCTTAAGAGACTTTTTTCAAACCCTTAAAAAATATCTTATGGCACAGTAGTGTATAGATTGAATTCAGGGTGATTGGGACACTTTTTGCCATTGAGTGTGGCAATCAAACTGAATTCACCCTATTATTATTACTATTAATTAAAAAGAATGCAAAACTTTTTTTCTTTTTTCTTTTACTTTGTGAAACTGTACCTGTCACAAAAGATGACACATCAAGACTTTGTTCATAATATATTGATGAGTGTCCCAATCAAACTGAATTCACCCTATTATTATTACTATTAATTAAAAAGAATGCAAAACTTTTTTTCTTTTTTCTTTTACTTTGTGAAACTGTACCTGTCACAAAAGATGACACATCAAGACTTTGTTCATAATATATTTATTTAGCTGGTTTTACAAGTCATTCTTACAGTTTTGGAAACTTTTATGCTAAAATGTTTGAAGAATGCAAACAAATTTTATCAGTATGGAAAGAAAAGCCCTGAGTGGCTGAACTGCCTCAAAGTCTCTCTACATCCCCCCAACCAGCCATATAAACACATACACACACACACTTGTATATATGGTTTACAGGGACTCTCCATAGATGTAATGGTTTTTATACTGTACAAACTGTATATTCTATCCCCCTACACTACCCCTAAATCACAGAAAACATGTATTTTTTTAATAATAAAAAAAAAAAAACTCTGTTTAGTATTGGTTTGCGAGGACACAGGAAGTGTTATAATAATAATTGTAATTATTGTTGTAATACCTATGTTATTATACACATTTGTGTCCTCACAAACCATATATACAAGAACACACTCTCTCTCTCTCTCTCTCTCTCTCTCTCTCTATCTCTCTGTGCAGTAGTTACTGGAGCATGTGTAAGTGTTCGTGTGATACATGCTATAGACAGAATCAATACCATAATTCCTTTAGGGCTTTACACATATGCTCTGACTGCTTTATGTGTGCAGGAGCTGCAATTTGAGCGACTGACGAGAGAGTTGGAGGCTGAGAGGCAGATTGTTGCCACCCAGCTGGAGAGATGCAAGCTGGGATCTGAGACCGGAAGCATGAGCAGCATCAGGTGGGTCTAGTGCAGTGACACCTCTCATTTACTCAATATGTCTCACCCCACAATCACCACTTAAACCAGCTAAAACCATCTATCTTTCACATCCCTCAATCTCTGCTAGATCTACACCATCAAACTTGTCATTAAACCATCAAATACCATTATATGCATGTTTTTTTTACTAGTCTCCTCTGTGAAATCTTTTGATGTCCTTTCCCAGCTTAGTCCATCATGAATATTTTAATGTAACCACATTCAGAGGAGACTCTCCAACTTTCAGTAAACACTTTCAATACTGCTAAGTAAACAAAGGGTTAAGTTGTCACAAGCTTTGAATTCAGCCTGTAATTAAAATCTCAAAAGTAAACGAGAACAGATAATATAACAAAACAGTTATGGATTATATGCAATCAGTTTGACCCTTCAGAGGTTGATAAGTGCTTCTAATAACTGTTTACAGCAAATGTTCAAATTGAATTGAATGGCCCCTTTGTATTGTCCTCTTGTTGTTGCTGTGGAGAATATTTTGTGTGCTTATTCATCAAGCCTGAAAACTCAATAAATCAAATGTCCTTCAGCTTCAGTCAATAAGACTCCCACGTTGCTTGCTTTGTCAGTGAGATTCTGTTGTACAAGATGAAATCAGGTTTAAAGTTTAATATTTGTATCATTGGTATTAGTCTCACTACTGTTAGTGTGAGCGGGTCACTGGAGATCTCTACCAGGAGGGCCTGTGACAACTGGACGATCTCATCTTGTCTTACATGCAAGCAAGTGTTGATAAATTATTAGAAAACTGACAAAATATCAAAATTTGCCAGTTTACATATTCATATTTCCCTAACAACTTTGTATTTATAGCTGTCTCATGGTGTGCGGGGTCAACAATCAACAATAAGTATTATTTCTGCTGACCCGGCAGAATTTTTTTAACTGCCATTTTCATTAATTTGACATCTCAATGTCTATTACAGTATACAATTGGGGCAGTCGTGGCCTAATGGATAGAGACTCGGACTTGTAACCCAAAAGGTCATGGGTTCGAGTCTCAGGTCCGGCAGGGATTGTCGGTGAGGGGAGTGAATATCCAGCGCTCTCCCCACTCTCAATACCACGACTGAGGTGAGACCCTTGAGCAAGGCATCGTACCCCCAACTGCTCCCCGGGCGCCGCAGCAATGGTTGCCCACTGCTCCGGGTGTGTGTTCACTGCTGTGTGTGTGGATGGGTTAAATGCAGAGCACAAATTCTGAGTATGGGTCACCATACTTGGCCACATGTCACTTCACATTCACACACCTTTTAACATAAGGGTGCAAGATACAGTGAAATTCAACAATAAGCTTTAAAGGGATAGTTCACCCACAAAATGAAAGTTCCGTCATCATTTTCTCCCCCTAAAGTTGTTCCAAACCTGTATACATTTCTTTGTTGTGCTGTACACAAAGTAACATGAAGTTATTTGGAACAATGTTTGTAGCCAAGCAGATCTTGCCCCCCTTGACTACAATAGTATTTTTTTCCTACTATGGTAGTCAATGGGGGGCGAGATCTGCTTGGTAAGAAATTTATACAGGTTTGAAACAACTTGAGGGGAAGTAAATGATTACAGAGTTTTCATTTTTCATATGGTATTGCTGACCATATTTGCAATACTAGAGCAGTTTCTCCCTCTCCTAGGCAGTCGTCTCTTAGTTCTGCAAAAATAACAAATGTAAGAAGTACTTGGCTACAAATCTTTTTGACAGTTATGAGTTTTAGGGCATACAGTATTTACTGTGCATAGTATAGTGAAAGTTCTCTCATCTAAAGTACTGCTACTGTGTACTGTAATTATTCTGTATGTGTAAGTAGTATAAAAACCCTGTGCTATTTGAGTTCACAGTGTGACACTTGTTAATTATTTTATGTGTTTGTGTTTTCTGAATGAGAACACAGTTAAACCTCTCAAAATGAGAGAATTTTTGTGTAGAGTTTTGCAGAAAACATTTAGAAAATTGGAACATGTGTGAAAACAGGTGAAATGTGTTAAACGTTTTGAGAAATGGTTTTGGAAATTGGGCCAACTGAACCAGTTATAGTCTATTAGCAATTGAGAAAAACAGGTGAAATGTGTTAAACATTTTGAGAAATGTGTCTTTGTTTCTAGAACTGAATGAATGGTTTGGAAAATTGGGGCAACTGAAACAGTTGTAGTGTGTTAGCAATTGAGAAAAACTGTAATATATTAGAGAATCTAATTAATATATATATTTTTTTTTTGAATGCAAAGATTAAAAAACTGACCCCAAAACTTTTTGAATGTTACTGCTGTAGAGTCAGGCTAGGTCAGATCTCTCCTCAAGACAAGTACAGCTTACAGACAAACAAGCTGCTCAAGGCCATAATATAAGCCGCTAGTCAAACAAACACAGTGCTCAAGTATCTAATCAGGGTTTGCATGGATCTTGATTGGTCTCACAATTCAGGGTTATTTTACTTTGTGCACTTTTTTTTTTCTGCTGTTCACTTCAACAGACATATACTTTCAGTGATGATGTTACTAACTGGTGTTCGATTTCAATTGCATAAGAATACGGATACAAAACACTGCACTATTATTTGCAGCAAGCTGAAAGTCACAGAATCAGGAGAAGCACCGTGGGCTAAAGAGAGCGCTTTCAGCCCATGACCCACTTGTTTAATGAAACATGGGTCTTTTCACATAGCACTCCATTTTGAACAAACATAATACTGGCCTGGTTCTTCAACTAACTGTCTGATACTCTGAAAAAAAAAAAAATAAATAAAATCTCTGATTAACTGATTGGAAATGTCACTTGAAGTTGTCTTATTGTCTCTAGTCGGACCGAACCTAGGCACAGCGTCAAACATCTGCTGCACTGAGTGAGGCCTTTGATTCTGTACTAGACGTTCACTGTCGAGCCCTATCCTGTAGCTTGGAGTTGTCTTGCTAAACGCTGTCTGTCGAGCACAGCAAGGAAGTATTAAGCCAAAGCTGTTTGACTGTTTCCTTGCCAGATTAGTCCACCAGTCTCCTGTGAGCTCGGACTGCGCTGGCACTGTGTATGCGTCTACAATGTGTGCCTCGAGGAGAGATAATGCTCTGTTGGCATGTGGTGTAAATAAGTTGTATTGAGGAGACAATGTGTTTGACAGCTCTAATCCTCACTATAGTAAAATGGCAAGCAAGAGATTCTGGCCATACAGTTGGCAATGTGAAAATACTATTATTAGAATTCAGTTCGTAAACATTATTTCAGTATTTGCTATATGTAGCAACAAGCTTTTTGTCTGTTCCTGCAGCTCAATTGGTAGAGTTAATGCTAGCATCATTATGGGAATGGGTAAAGCGTGTACCTTGATTGCAACGTAATCTGCTTTGAAAAAAGCATCTTCCTAAATGTAAAAAGAAAATGCATGAATGAATGTCTAGTATTACATACCCACTTTGCTTGGAATTGCACATGAAAAGAAAAGAAAATATTGAAAGGCTTTTCCATTGAGACTGTACTGAAATACATTATATTTCTCTTAACCCTCTAGCTACAGAGGATAAACTGATGAAAAGAAAAATAGTGGGCTGAATTCACTAAACAGTTTTTTTTTGTGCAGTATTTGAGCGCAAATATCTGCTGCCACTAGCAATCTACTTTAACTAGTCTTTTAAGTGAGCTGAAATAATGGTGCGTGTGTAAATTAAGTCATTATTGTTCTTTATATCCAGGCATGCAGCGTAGAAGAGTGCACTTTAAGCATTATTAAAGGCCGATTCAGGTACCTGGATCACAGTGTTGATAAAGTATACCAGAGTGTGGTAGTGTGCTGGACTTTTCAACCTTTAGGCTAAAGGCCCCGATATACCTCAAACGAAATTAAAGAACAAACTGATGTNTTAAGTGAGCTGAAATAATGTGTAAATTAAGTCATTATTGTTCTTTATATCCAGGCATGCAGCGTAGAAGAGTGCACTTTAAGCATTATTAAAGGCTGATTCAGGTACCTGGATCACAGTGTTGATAAAGTATACCAGAGTGTGGTAGTGTGCTGGACTTTTCAACCTTTAGGCTAAAGGCCCCGATATACCTCAAACGAAATTAAAGAACAAACTGATGTGACGTCATTTCAAACAAAATCAGGCCAAAACAAAGTTCGTTTTAGGAGTTCAAAATGGCTTGCCCAAGCGAACTCTCAGGAAAAGTTTGCTCCAGCTGCAAAACACCTTCATACTACCATTGGTCCGTGAAGATAATGTAATAGGAGGTGCGTGCTGAGGCTCCGCCTTCTTTCACGTGGAACTCTTTTCTGACTCATTTCGTCTGTTGAGTCCGTTGAGGTAAGATCTCCGCGGGTGAAAACATGAACACACTGGATAGCTGCTTTATAGTAAAAAAGAAGTTGTGCTTCTGATGAAATGAGGCACTGGCACTGTTTTTCGTGTTTGATACTGTAAAGCTGCTTGCTTTTAAGCAATCTATTGAATAAAATGCCATATAAATAATGTGACGTGACTTTAGTCTGGACTGGAGTGCTAATTTGCAGAGCTTGCATTAACATACCCATGATCAGATGCTTTTGTTATGCTTTCTATAAAAAAAGCTTACTGATTTCTAATTTTTGTTGTGTTTATTTTGTTACTGAGAGGAAAGCGCGCAACACATATTTACATATTCATCTTAAAGCCTCTCTCAGCAGTTTGGGCGGGGTCAGATAACAGTATATCGCTGCTCATGTATTTTGAACTTCGTTTTACCCCTAAACAAAGAATGAAAAAGAACTTTGCCATGAGCATATCGGGGCCTTAGCTCTGTTAACCAATAGCCTAAGTCTCTCGGGTAATTTTTTACCTATTCTGAATCCTATGAATTGGGATATACTACTGTTTTCTTCCTGAGTCTCTCCATCAGTGTCCAACAATGTACAATGTTTGAACAATGTAAGGCTGAACACTGTTACTGACAATCGTCATTTTGGCTGCATGAGATTCTCCAGCTTTGATGTTGTTGAGCAACTGAAGTGCCAGCTGTTAAAGCTCCGCCCTCTTCTGGAAAGTGCTGGGAGCAGCAGCTCATTTGCATTTAAAGTGACACACACAAACATAGCATGTTTCTGCTCACACCCAAATAGGGGCAAATTTGACAAGCTATAATAAATGATCTGTGGGGTATTTTGAGCTGAAACTTCACAGGCACATTCTGGGGACACCAGAGACTTATATTACATCTTGTAAAAGGGGCATTATAGGTCCCCTTTAATGTTAACTAATTAATGTTAACAAATGAAACCTTATTGTAAAGTGTTACCAAACATTCTTCAAAATATCATCTTTCAGGATTTTCTATTGTTTTCAACACGCACTCATTGAAATTCATCCTGTTGAACCCATCTAGAAGGGACAGGATTGAGGACGCTGGCAGTAAGAAACCTTCCCATCTGCCTGTGCACTCGGGGTGTCTGTGCTCAGACAATCCCTCTCCATTCTTACAGGATATTAAGCATATTAAGGGAGTCTGCTGCACTGGCTGACTCACGCTAAGTGTCTCCCCATACAGTACAGGGAATACAGAGCGCATTGATTTAGCAGGCAATCTGTCAGGCTTAAGAGGTGATGAAAGCTTCTTCTGCTGCCCAAGTTCAGTTATAAGCCTGGACTGTTTGACTTTAGCCTAACCGTGTAGACTTAAACCCAGTCTGGTGACTGAAAGACAAGGATACTGTCTGCATCTCAATTACTTAGGGTGACCCAGCAATTATTGCACTGAAGGTAGCTTTCAGTAAACCAGGTTATGCTAAATTACATGTGATGAAATTTCCTTTATAAATTCTCATTAGCTTTATAAAATTACCCTTTGGAAGAGATTTATAATATAGTATAACACATTTTGATTCAGATATAGCTAAATTTCTGAAAAAGACATGTAAATAGCAATACTATGGCATTTATCATAGTATTTTCATCAGTTCTTTTTTTATTATCTAATGCTAATGTGATTTCTAGTGTATTTTTACAAAGAGGAAGAAGAGGAAATTGTCTTTTGACAACATTACATGGCTGTCAATGCCAGTGGAAGTGTCACCGCTAGACAGCGACACATACTCGATCTGCCTTGTGACAAAGTGGCACACTGCTGCCTAGCTTAACTAAACCGACCTAGCATAGCGCAGATCTTAACCACTGAGCTCTCTACATGTGACATCACTCATGCTGTCAGCCTAATGACCTACCACATCCTCAGATGCACTCGAAATAACATTTCGTCCTTTTAAAAAGCGGACTTACAATAGGAAGTGTGATCCTGTAATTGCTCAGGCTAACTGCTGTTGTCTTAGCCTCATTTCGTTCCTTCATTCCTTTTAGCAGTGAGAATGTAGGGTGATTCAATTATGTTTTTAAATCAGTCTGGAAACTCCTTTTGAAACACTAAAATGTATCAATGCAGTGACTTTACCTGAATTTACCATAGTTATTGAATAGTACCCATAGTGTAACTTTGGTATTTGTCATAACTGATTCAAAACCATGAATTGCTTAATACTAATTTGATTGCTTAGTATTAACAAAAACAACAACAACAACAAAAACATTTATTTAACAAGAATGCATTAAATTGCATAAAAATGATCAAAAGAGACATTTACAAGGTTGCAAAAGATTTCTGTTTCAGATAAATGCTGTTCTTTTGAACTTTCAATCAATCAAAGCATCCTGAAAAAAGTGTCATTTTTCCACAAAAAATATTAAGCAGCACAATTGTTTTCTACATTGATAATAATAAGAAATTATATTTTTGAGCACCAAATGAGTATATTATAATGATTTCCAAAGGAACATGTTACAATGAAGACTGGAGTAATAATGCTGAAAATTCAGCTTTGCCATCAACAAATTTTAAAAATATAATAAAATAGAAAACAGTAATTTTGAATTGTAATAATATTTATCAGGGATTGACATTAACTTTTTTTGCTTACCAGCCACTGTGGTTAGTGGTTTTCCAAAGTTACTAGCCACTCAGCATTTTCACTGGCCACAATTTTGACATCGATACCATGCGGAAAAACTGCCACATAGATATTTTTAATATTATCTCATAATTTGGCAGCAGGTATATTAGGCTGCTGTCACTTTAAGACCTGACGGATCCATTCTACTGTTACACGTGCATTTTCTTTCTCAACTGTTTATGTTCACTTAAAACATAACTGATTGTGTTTACATGAATACTCGCCAAGACCGGCATTTTGACATTATTTTGTGTGTATTTGACTGTTTACGCGCAATAAGCAGCGAAAAAGTACTGAGAGGCGGCTTTATTTGCGCGCACTTTGGGTGTGAACACAAAATGCTGGAATGAGTAAAATTATGCACAATATGCACAGTCTCACACCGAAATTCAAGCCCTGTAACACCAACAATATTCATCCGGAGCAAATGAAACGAGTGAGTGAGGGGAGGCAGGTTTGTGTGTCAACTTGCTGTCGGAGAAATGAGAGAGTGAGAAAGCACAGCTGGTATTGTGTATCTTTTTAGCGGAAAATGAGTATTGGAAGCGTTTCAGATATTTCAGTATCGAAAAATCTATATTTTTGACAACACTACATTGCACTTAGTTTATTATTTAAGATGCCTTTTTAAAAGACTACAATTGAAAAATCTGCTGAAATCCACCTGCATTTGGCAGGTTGGTAGGTGTTAATGTCAAGCCCTGATGGTATTCCATATACATAAGCACTACATTTGGTAAACAACTTACCACAGTTGGTGTTACTATATTAAAACTACTATAAATTTTCATGACTCAGTTTCCAGGCGAGAGCCATTTTATGCCAGCCGGGGCTGCAGAGGTGTCTGGGGACTCATGTTTATGTTGCTGTGATTTGTAGTGAAAGTATTTTACCTTCATGCCATTCATAGTAATACACTGTAAAAGAGTGTTTGCCACCACAGAGCAGCAGCACAGCATCTGTGCAGCACCAGCCATTGCTTTCATATCCTCTGACACAATTCTGCCGTGAGAAAGATGGCCATGATTCAGCACTTCAAGAGGGGCTCTCTCATTACGGGATGCTCTCTCGCACTGGGATTGAAATGTATTCCTCTCTGAGGACTGTGTTACATCTCTCTTGAATTGTAGAGTATTGTATATCATTCCATGAACAGTCCAAAAGCCCACACAGGATTGTTTCTGCTTTTCTCATGTCTTTGCTAAACTGAGTTTTCAAGGACTGTAAGAGTGCTTTCGATTGGCAAAATGACATAAATTTCAGCCTACACCTCACAGAAAGATATCATATGGCTTCAGAGGACTTGAAATATGGTACTTTTATGATACTTTTATAGTATTTTTTAGTCATTTTGGAGCTTGACACTGACCGCTCACATTCTCATTCAATATAAAGAAAGGAGTGGGCAGGATAGTCTTAAATTCACAGTTTGTGTTCTATGGAAGAAAGAAGGTCTACTTTTTAGGTGAACTGTCTCTTTAATCTTGAAGCCCTAATGACTAAATTGATGAAATAGATTGTTTCTATGTGTCTAGCTGAAATGTTTCATGATAAATTGCTCTCTTTGTTATATATCTCACATACAGTACCAGGACTAACAAGGACTATTTTAGTCTCACTCATCTAGAGTTTAATGATGGGTGGCCTGGCTCTTACGGATGAGTGCCTCTGCTCCGCACTCATTAATACAATCACGTGAAGCCCTTTCACATGCTTTGTCAGACAGCATGGCCTATGCACAGCTCTGAAGACATGGGAAAGTAGTTAGCCCCACCCCCTTGATCAAACGTTAGTTTCATGTGTGTAATCTTACATTTGAATTTCAACATCAATCTATTTGAGGTGATATTTTTCTTTTTTAGCTGTGTTTATTTTACATTTAAATCATATATATATATTTAGCTTGAAATAGCAAGCAACCTCTCTTTTTTGATGGCATGTGTCTATCTTTCTGTCTGTCTCTTGGGAGGCACTCATTGACCCCCAGCAGTTTAGGGCTGGCCGCCTTCTCTCCCTCCCTCTTTCACTCTTTTCACATACGTTAGCAGTGAACAAAAGGCGCACTCAGCTTTGTTCCAGCTTTTCATAGCACACTTTCACTCTTTCACACCAAAATCTCAACATTCTTTCTCCAATGACAATCCAAGGCAAACAGGCTGTAACAAACATACACAAAAAAACATTTTGTATTACTGCAGTTTAGGCAGCTAGATTTTGCAATGTGGGCTCCACAGCACAAATTATAAAAATAAATAAAGTTTTATATTTTCATATTCAAATATTGTCCTATCCTAACAAACCATACATCAGTGGAAAGCTTATATAGCTTTCAGATGATATATACACTAAATTTCATAAAATTGACCCTTATGACTGGTTTTGTGGTCCAGGGTCACATGCAATATACTTAAAGCAAATAAAGCAAATATTAATGCCTTATTCTGCATGACCATATTCTATGTTCCTTAATAGTGTGTATATATATATATATACACACACACACACAGTATATATATATTATATATATATATTTTTTGTAATTAATCACACCTAACATTAAAATTTGTAATGTATTTTGATATTCTAATACATCATTTCACACTGAATCTCCAAAATTAATGTGGATGTTGCATTCATTGCAATAATATTTTTAACACATAATACAAAATACATTCATTGCAGAAATTGATGTTATTTTTGACAGCCCTAAAATATAGATACATGTTTTTAAAACAAAAGTATTAATTGGATTCAATGCTGTTAAATGTGTATATAATTTTTAATGCAGTTAATAATTTATCTAATTTGACATTCTAATACACACACATTTGATGGCATTAAACTAAAAAAAAAATGTATTTCATTTTTTTTTAAATAAAAAAAAATTCATACATATTTACATATCTGTATTTTTATGATAATATATTTCTATAGATAGATGCTATAACCAGAATCTGTCTTACTGAGAACAAAAAAAGAATAATAATAAGCAAAATGAAGGCGGCATTTAATTATCACCAAATCTCAACAGGAGATATCACCTTCGGTTTCCTCTAATGCAACAGGTGCCACTGATAGGTGAGATTATTCATCAATTTAGCATTTTGTTTGCAGTCCACATCCCTTTGTTTGTTACTTACAAACCAAGAAGATATTAGTGAATAATTGTAGAACAATATGTAGACAAATAATTTTGCCAGAATGGAGGCAAAGAACACTAAATCAGAGTGCTAATTGTAATGGTCCAAATCACATTGCTCCAAGTGTTTCAGCTAATATGTTGAGTCAATATGGAAATGGAGCACATAAAGAACAGTGATTAACTACTGACCACACAATGACCCACAGCTGTGATTGCCTCATCTGTCATGTCGTTATTCTCAAGTTAATTATCTTGGGAGAGAAAAATATCTTCATCCTAAAAGGCTTTAATGATCCCCATGAAGACAGACTCATTCTGTGCTATCATTGTGATGTTATCTAGCCAGACGTCTTCAAGAGTGATATCACAATTGTCAGTCTTATAGCATACGGGAAATTGAACGACAATTTCCAGCCAATGGGAACAATTAGTTGTTATTTATTTATTTATTTATTTTGTGTTGTAGGCACTCATAGTCATGTCTCACAACTGAATCTGTGTTTATCTACCTTACAGGACTTATTTATTTATTTCGCTTGTAATTACCTGACATATTTAGCCAGTAATTCTTTTATTGGGAGCTATTAGGATGAAAACAGTTAATGCTTGTTTGAAAGCGGGTCGACTCACTCATTAAATCGGGGGTTCGGCTAAAAAATGCCTTGTGGCTCATCTCTGTTGCTCACTCTCCGGGAGCCTGTCTCTGTCCATGCATTGTTCGCAGAAGAATCAGTGATGAATGGGTTTTAGGAGAACAACGCCGTGGCCCTATTAACATGTGGCGTTTTGTTTTCTTCTGCGATTCGTCACCCCCGCACAAACACAGACAGCCTCACAAAATGAATCCTTACACACTCGCCGGAAGAAAATCAATAGAGTGATTTAGCAGCTGCTGTAAGGATCCAAGGACAATGGGTGAGCGTTTAGCCTCCTGATAGCGTTACGGGTAGGGCAGGCCGCTATATACTGTGCTGTGGCAAACCCGGTCATTGATTAGGGGTATGTGACTCGACGTTCTGCCTTTATTTCCACCCAATCCATAATCATCATAGCTACTGTTTGTGTGTTCTACAACAGAGATGATACTTCATTGATCGAGTTATGTGTGCGCAAATTGATTTATGAACTTGATGGGTAAACAGCTATACAAGCAGTTTATGGCAGCCAAAGTATTTAGTAACACCATATGGCCAAAAGTATTTTGGGATCAGTAAGATTTTTTTGAAAGAAGTCTCTTATGTTATGATTGTAGATAAATTGCCACCAATGCAGCTAGGATCAACTTAGGCTTGTGATACTTTTGGGAAACACTATCTAAAGCACAACCATAGTGACCAATTTATTATTAAAGTGAAACTAATTTTTGTTAGCAGGTCCTCAACCCAAGCACAAGTGCAACACTTCACCACAATGGTAACCCCAAAACCATTAACATAACAGGAACTTTTAAATACCAACATAATAGAACAGTAATCATTAAAAAGACCCTCCATTTTCTCATCTTGCTAAAAAATGCTTAAAATAACACTTTATTTCAACGTTTACTCTCTTAGTTCAGCCCCTTTGCAAAGCATGATGGGAAGTAAAAGTCCTGTTTGATTAACTCCTGGTTGGGTAACTTGATTGAAACATGTTATTTCAATATGAAAACATCAAGTTAAGTCAAAGAGTAATCGTTTCAAGTCAATTTAACATGAATCAATCACATTTTAAAAAGTTACGCCACTGCTATTAACTAACTTTTGTTAATGACTTTTGCCTCAATAAACTCTTAATTACTGCTTATTAATAGTTAGTACGGTAGTTGTTAAGTTTAGGTATGGGGTGGATTTAGGGATGTAGAATATGGTCATGCAGAATAAGACATTAATATATACTAATAAACAACCAATATCCTAGTAATATGTATGCTAATAAGCAACTAGTAAAAATTGTACCCTAAACTAAAGTGTTACCATATTGTTAAATATTATTAAAATGTAAAATATCTGTTTTCTGTTTTAATTTATTTTAAAATGCAATTCCTGTGATTGCATTTTTTAGCATCATTAGTCCAGTCTTCAGTGTCACATGATTCTCCAGAAATCATTCTAATATGCTGATTTGGTGCTCAAGAAACATTTCTTATTTTTTATAAATGTTGAAAACAGTACAGATACATCATTCAGGACTCTTTGATGAACAGAAATTTAAAAAGAACAGCATTTTTTTTTTTAAATCCAAAATCTTTTGTAACATTATACATGTCTTTACTGTCCTTGCAGAATAAAAGTATTAATTTCTTAAAGTCCCTCTGTGGTGAAAATCAAGCTTTTAATGTTGTTTATATGTTTATGTGGTGTTTTTAATATGCTTTAAGACAAACCATGTGCAAATTCATAAGTCAACACCATTGCTGAGTATTTTCTCCTTAAAACTGCAGTGAACCAAAGACAGTCTCAAAAACGCAGCTTTTTCTGACGTCACAAACTAAACTACCTTATAACCAATCACATCAATGTGTGATGATCAATGAGTAGATCTCTGAGCTGGTGTGTGTGAAGGTGGGGCTAATTTGCATATTCATAGAACTACGTATAATAAATGAGCCAAAGGTGTAGAGTTACATTCAAGCTATTTTAAGGCATGACGATTTTTTTTTTCAAGGAAAAAAACATTTAAATATCACATTTTGGTGATCAAAGATGAGTTTTAAGGGATAAAACTGTTGACAACAGGGGGAAAATCTTACTGACTCTAAAGTTTTGGCAGATATGTCTATTTCACTTATACCCTTTAATAACAGGTGCATAAAATCACGCATACAGCCGTACAATCTCCTTAGACAAACATTTACAGTAAATAGGGCCCTTCCAGTATGACATGCTCCTGTGCACATAGAGAGGTCCGTGAAGAAATGGTTCACCGAATCTGAACCATTGAACACATTTGGGATGAATCACGAGCTATGCCCCATCATGACTGACCTCACTGATGCTCTTGTGTCTGCTTTACCAGAAAAAAAAGGATTATGATCACTTCAGTGTTTGTGTTGAAGATACATCTAAATCTGTTCTATCCTTAATCCTACAGTTCTGCAGATGAGAAGTTTCGCTGGAACAACCAAGGTAACTGGACTGTTTTCTTGCTAAAACTAGAATTTTCTTGCTCTTTATCCCATCTGAAATCCAAATACAAGAAGGTGAATGTTGTATGAAGAAATGCCTTTTGACAGTTGTCATCATCTATCAGCCCACGTGGTACATGTCAGAGTGAAATATGTTGACTTTTGACTCTATTGATTGTGCTACATCAAAACGTTAGACAAAGATGACAACCTCTGCCTTCCAGAACATAAAACACAGAGGAGAGGCTGAGATTGAAGAGCAGGAGCAGTGCAGCACATAAATGATTCATGAGCTTACGGTCACGCCACACTCTTTAAAATACTGGACTCTTGACAAAGCATCAAAACAAAACCAGATTAAGCATCTCATTCTCATGCAGGCTAGTTCAAATAAAAAAAAAGATTTAGTTGATTCCTAAGTGGTTTCTCTTGTACTTTAAAATGTTTATGGTTTTAGTTCATGCCAGTTTTGGCCTTCAAAATAAGTAGCTACCCAGCTACCACAATTACATTGTAAAAACATTGTGAGAAAGTTGTGATAATATTTTATTAAGTATAATTTAAGGCCAATTCACACTGAACTGACAGACGCTGACCAACGGCAACAGACACTTTGTCAGGTCGGCATCTGTTGGCATTGAACGGCGCTTGTTTTCATGTTCAGTCAGCTTTTGTCGTGTCGTGGAATGTCTGTGAAGTGACATACTGTAATCTGGCGATTGTGCACATTGGCTGTTATCTGTCAGTACAGTGTGAATTGGCCTTAATATGTCAGATGGGGTGTTTTTTTGTTTGTTTTTTTACATAATAGTATTGTCACAATGCTTTGGATATATTTTGATATCAAATATGAGACTCCAGTGTTGTCTTTTTTTTCATCTTAAAACTAGTCAAGTTGGCTTGAAAAAGCCAACTTACTGAAATGCTATTTAAACGTATTATTATTCTTCCGAGACAAAATGTTTGACTCCAAGCTTTAACTCTACAACTACCAAACTTGGGTCAGACCTTCAGACTGTTCTGACTTAGTGTACTATATCTTTTCTAACTGATCCGACTTATGGTTTTCCTAAAAATGAAGATTAAAAATCATAAAAATTCCATAGACTTACATTGACAGAATATTCAAATTAGCCAAGACTGTTCAAACTCCAACTCCAACATCATAGTCCACCCTTTAAACTCCATTTAATCTATCTATCTATCTATCTATCTATCTATCTATCTATCTATCTATCTATCTATCTATCTATCTATCTATCTATCTATCTATCTATCTATCTATCTATCTATCTATCTGTCTGTCTGTCTGTCTGTCTGTCTGTCTGTCTGTCTGTCTGTCTATCTATCTATCTATCTGTCTGTCTGTCTGTCTGTCTATCTATTTATCTATCTATCTATCTATCTGTCTATCTATCTATCTATCTATATATCTGTCTGTCTGTCTGTCTGTCGTCTATCTATCTATCGTCCATCTATCTATCGTCTATCTGGCAACATGTTAAATCATGCTAGCAATGTAGCTCATTTATGTTAGCAATGTGCAAAAACATGCAAATTATAGTAATGTGCTAAAACATGTTGCTAACATGTTTGCAATATGCTAATTAATTCTAACAATGCGCTAAAACATGGTATTTCATGCTAGCAATGTGTTAAAACATGCAAATTAAGGCTATAATTGTGTTAATTCATGCTAGCAAAATGTTAATTAATGCTAACAATGTTAAAACAAGGTAACAATATGAAAATTTGTATAGCAAAATGCCAAAACACGTTAACAATATGTTAAAACATGCTAATTCATGCTAGCACCATGTTAAAACGTGTTGCTAACATTAGCAATACTCTAATTAATGCTAGCAACGTGTTAAAACATGTTATTTCATGATAGCAAAGTGCTAAAACATCCTAATTCATGTTAGCAATGTGCTAAATCATGTTAGCAACAAGCTAAAACATGCTAGCGATTCTATCTATCTGTCTGTCTGTCTGTCTATGTATCTAGCTTTTAATACTTAAACTTGCTTCAAACTTAAAACCTTCTGACTTAAATCTACTTTAAACTTTCTTCTCATGCCAACTTCAAAGTTTGTGTAGTTTGTAAATTTAAATGGTCACAAGCTACACTATATGAACCAAGTAATCTGAATAACTTGCATATAAACCTTCATTCTGTTAATAAAACTCTTTTCACTGCACTTTTTAAATGTCTCATTCAGATGTACAGATTCAGATTTCAAAACCTAATAAATAAATAAAATGTTGCAGATTGGTCTAGTTTTGATTTTGTAGCAAAAACGTGATTTGAATACGTAAATTGCACATTACTGTTACATTTTTACAGTTTTAAATTATAGGTGTCATTTCTAGAATGTTTTTCAAGCATTTTATTGCAGCGTAACCTAACTGCAATCAAAATTCAATATTGTAAAACATTTTGTCCTTGCTGGTAACTACCACAATATTGAAACACTCATTATTGTGGGGAGCTGCTTTATTTTTTGCCCTAGGTGTTTCTATTATTTGTATCAAACGCCTGCTAGATGAAGTTACCTCTCATGTTTTTGTTCACAGACGGACAGAAGGATATAGAGGAGGAGCTCACCACAGGTCTGGAACTTGTAGATTCCTGCATCCGATCTCTTCAAGAGTCTGGTATTCTGGATTCACAAGAATTCACTGCAGGCGAAAGTAAGGAGCATTTTTAAATGCTGGAAGTTTAACACAATTAAGAAATTACTGAGACTGAACAATGTTAATGACTCCTAAATGTTCTGATCCCGCAGAGTTGTGATCTTATGCTAAAATGATTGATAGTCGGGGTCTGTAATTTACATTCTTAGTCAGAAATGCATGTGTAACAGCCTATAATATGAGCTTGCAGGTGTCGCTCTGTAGAGTGTATCCACATGAGCTTGATATATTCTCCAGCTTTGTGAAATTCATCACTTAACCACCCTATTTTCCTTTTTATGCATGTTAGCTTAATGCATGAATTAAGGGTTATTTCTCAGCAGAGTTTTCAAGGAAACAAGTTGAAAGAGGCAACAAATATTCAAATAATGTTTGTCAAAAAGCATATTCACCTTGCTGAGAATATCAGACTTGCCACATCTGAACTGATTAGATATGAATAATCTAAATGGTTGATATATTTCAAAGGCTCAGTTTCTCTGTGTTTAAAGAAGGTTGAGATATAGTGTAAAAAAGGTGTCCATATAACCTAAAAATGTGGTTAAAGCTGCAGTCCGTAACTTGTTTTGGTTAAACATTATTCAAAATCTATTCATTATGTCACGTCTGTTTACATAGAGAAGGAGTCCCAGCTAGTAGGTTGTGGGTGGATGCTACAGCCGGCAGATCATAGACTTTTCTCACAGCAGCCACAATGCTACAGCCGGCAGATCATAGACTTTTCTCACAGCAGCCACAATAATTAAACATCATTTTGATGGAGGATAAAAGGTCCAAATGACAATCATCAGTGACAACTGAAGATTCACCCGTAGTCAAAAGCAAAAGTCTTTGGACTGCGGAATGGCTACAGAAATTGAAATCTACAGGTAACGCTAATACACACTAAATATATAGTCACGCAATGCTGATGTTGTTAACATTACCAATTTGAGAACACAGTATAACAATAATAATAATTTGCACGGTTTGACGTGATCTGAGCTAAGCGATCGTTAGATTTAATCACCATTGGCAGCACGATTTATTGCTTTTTTTCTCAGTTGGTCAGAACAAAAGTGGCAGACATGTTACTTACTTGTTCAGATTACATTTTCCAGTGAAAATTCTTATTTTGGTCATACTTCCAAGACGTAGAATCTGTGATTCCGAAGTACAGTATCCACACCGATGTGGTGACTGACAGCAAACATTAGATTCATCTGCGCTGAGCAGGAGTGCCGATGCACAACCCAAATGCAAAGCCCAACAGTATAGCAATTATTTAAAATATAAATCATTTGTAACATTATAAGTGTCTTTAGTGTCACTTTTGATCAATTTAATGTGTTCTTTTTGAATAAAAGTATTAATTTCTTTTAAAAAATCCTGGAAGACCCAATAAAATCATGAGAGTTTTGTAGCCTTTTAGTCCATGTACTTTGAAGCATTCAGTATGCTAGTGTACTTCTAAAAGTTAAATATACTTTTCAAAGTGCACTATACTTATATTTATCTTGGTTTCTGATCATGGCTCCAATATCTACAGCTGGTTTTACAACTAGTTTTAATTATTCCAGATACACCACACATAACTTTCACTAGCCATTGGAGTCAATATCTGACTAACAACATTTAGTAATGTTTGACAGCTGTAAGCAAACTTAACTACAGGAAAGTTTAACCAAAGCATCATCTATTCTAAAACGTGAAATATTGAGCAAACTGATAAATAAATCAGTCTACATGGACCCTTAATGGTTTTTAATGAACCATCTTACAAGACAGTATATTTTGTATTATTTACTTGCCTGTAGTGGTTTCACTCTCTCTAAGAGTTGTTGTGAGTTATAAATAGAATTCAGCTGAAATATTTATCAATTTATTTATTCAGCTGAAATATTTGTGTGCAGATAAAACCCCACTCCCCAAACAGATAAGTGACCAGCCACCTGGACACAGATCGTCCACCGCACAACCACTCTGTAGGGCAGCAAGTGGCATCTTAAGATGTCTGAGACGCTTGGGTTGAGACTGGAGAAGGACCAGAAGTCTGATAATGCATTTATGAAACTTTCAGCTCTTACTGTAAATGTGCCTCTTTTTGAATCTGATAGTGGCTAAAGTGGTTATAGTAGTAAACTCCAGCCATTTTCAATAACCGCAGTCAGCCAGTTTCTGATGTTACTGGGTCATCTGAAATGACCCACTTATCATCTTCAATGGTTGTGAAGTAACACCGTCACATAGTCTCTCTCTCTCTGTGTGTGTGTGTTCATTTATTGGAAAGAAGACCACAGGCCGTTATTGGTTTTCTTTTAATCTTCATATTTGGGGCCTGTTTTTTGTTTAAAACTAAATCACAGATGAAAATATAGCATGTGAATATCACTAAAATAAGGTGTTCTTAAGTTTGATTCATCTTACAGCATGTTGTGTCATTCAGATGTTTTGTAGACAGACATTAATGCTCTGTCAGGCCATTTCAAACTGGCATCTCTTTAAAAGATTTTTTGGTGCTGTCAGACATCCTCAGAAGAGGAGAAACATGCCCTGACAGTGCAGCAATAAGCTTCGGTTAACACGACACAAACCACACGCCGTCTTGATCGACTTTGCAGGCTGTCAGAGATTAAACAGCATTTAAATTCGTCTCTGTTCATACAGGTGATATGTGCTGCTATATGGCAGTGATTGCCAAACGGGTACAAACTACAGGGGTACAGAAATTTGGATTTTACTCTGTTAATCCTGTAAAACATAAATATTGACTTTAAAATAGGGCTGAAACTAACAATTATTTTAATGATTGATTTATTCATTGATTATTTCTTCAATTAATTGGATTAAAAAGATTTTTTTAATGTGCACTACTGTTCAAAAGTTTGGGGTCGGTAAGAATTATTTTATGCTCAGCAAGCTTGCAATTATTTGATATAAATACAGTAAAAAACAGTAGCATTATGAAATATTATTACAAATTATTACAAGTTCTATTTGAACATATTTTAAAGCAAAGCTGAATTTTCAGCATCATTACTGCAGTCTTCAGTGCCACATGATCCTTCAGAAATCATTCTAGTATGCTGATTTAGTGCTCAAGAAATACTTTTCATTATTATCAATCAATGGTAAAAACTGTGCTGCTTAATATTTTTGTGGAAACCGTGATACTCTTCCAGGATTCTTTGATGAATAGAAAGTTCAAAAGAACAGCATTTATTTAAAACAAGAATTTCTTTACTGTCTTTACTGTCACTTTTGATCAGTTTAATCCATCCATGCTGAAGAAAAGTATTAATTTCTTAAAAACATAAATGATACCTGAAACTTTTGAACAGTGGTGTATATATATGAATATAAAATATAAATATAAGAATGTACGTTATACTATATAAGTAGGATTTTAATTGAATATAGTGAAAAGCCACATTTAACTTCCAACTACATACATTTTATTTGCTTTTGAATGAGACTTTTAGCAAAGTGGACATATTCATATGCTCATAGCCTCCTTTGAATATAATATAACGTGCTCTATATTTCTCCAAAAGTTTTTCGTTTCACTTACACTTTTATTATATTAAATGTCTCAGCCAATCAAACTAAATACATTTATAAAGCAAGTTTCTACAGTTTCTCAAACTGCTTCAGTTGGTGAGTCAAACATCAGTTGGTTTTTCCCCAACAGTATTTAAATGTTTCAAAGTGAATCATGTTTATAGTGTCCAGTTTAATCATGTACTATGATAATTCTGAATGATATGCAGTGTAAAGGAACACCTTTCTAGGAGTATTTGTGCCTTATTTATGTGGCTGTGGGGGACATACTGTAAGACTAAATAGGACTGGGAATCACTGCTATTTGGTACAGTGTCAGGCTGTCAGCACAGGAGGGCCGAGCGAAGAAAAGGGACTGCGATTTCTGTTCATGCTGACCCCATTTTGCTGAATGTGTGCTCATTGAGTGTCTTCCAGCAGTGATTAATTATGCATTCCTTTTCTGTCCATCTACATACTGTGAGGCTTGAAATAATGAGCAGTATAAAGGAAAGTTAAACAGAGAAAAGAGGAGGCTGGAAGACAATGAAAGAATATGAGATGAAATGGTAAAGCAATTAACCAATTTTACAAAAGTAAAATGAGGTGAGGGGAATTATATGGACGGAGAAGAGAGGGTAACAAGATTTGCATCTCCTGAAGGAAATACCTGAGCTTGCGAGGCTGCAAAAGAAATAAAGTTTTATGTAAGTTGAGATTTTAGGCTTTGATTCTATGTGAATGCAGTGCTGATTCATGCTGCTTTGACATTGTCATGGCAATCATCATGCATCTTGTTTTCCATTGGCTGCACAGAGACTACAAGAATCAACAGTCACTGTAAAGGAAGTTATACATGGTTAAATATATGCAAAGATGACAAAACCAATGACAATTCAGTATGCAAATACATAGTCAGAAAGAAGACCAACTGCAATTCTTCATCTCTGTTGGATATAAATAAGAGTGATTGTCAAACTAATTACATTGCACTTTCTCCCAAATTTCCTCTTCACAGGACCAGGCATCCTCTCTCAGAGTGCTCTGCAGCTCAATAATCAAGAGGGCACCTTTCCCTATCCAGTCAGTTACCATAGCAACCAGACCCTGGCCCTCGGCGACCTGTCGGCCTCCCAGCCCCCGCGCAGTGGTCAGGTGGGAGGAGCCTTACATAGCTATAATCAGGTGGGGATTCATCTCTTTTTAAAAACTGATTTTGACCTTTTTGTATTAAATTATGTTATTTGCACCCTGTTTTTATGAGAAGACCCTCTGGGGGAATTCACTAAGAATTGCGTCCAATATTAGTAAATGTGCATGAGCTGCATTTATTTTTTTTAGTGCACGATCAGTGTTCATTTTCACACCTTTTTTCAGTCATGGCTTTTGTCTTTGGATGAAAACATCCTTTAAATGTAGTCAATATTTCATTATGTCATATTCATTTATTTTAGAATATTCAAACATCTTATATAATTTTATGTAATTTATATATGAAGAGTTCAGATGCAAAAACCGCTAAACGCCACCTCCGTCAAAAATGAGATAATGATATTGAGCGAATGATCTCGCACATAGTATACGTTCATCAGATACTTTCGCTTCAAATACGCTAAATCTCAGCGCCAGCCTATTCAGAAATACCGGTTCATTGACAAACTGCTAAATGCCACTTCCCTTTGTCAGCAAATGCCTCTAAGGCCCTGTTTACACTAGTGCGTTTTCGTTTTAAAACGTATAACTTTTGCTATGGTTACGCCTGTCGTTTACGCTACTCCTGCATTTTTGACCCTCTAAAATGGAGACTTTCGAAAACGCTGCAGATCCCGTTTTAGTTGGAAAACCCTGGAGTTGAGTTTCAGTGTAAATGGACCAAAATGGATACCCACGTTCGCGCTGCGTATCCTTGACCACCGTGTAAACAATAACATGGATACTGAACTGCAATCTTTGCTGGCTTTGTTGTTATTTTTAGCAGCCATTGTGCAGTTAAACTCTGCATTTTTGTAATACTGCAGCTACCTACATGCGCAAGAGGCAACTGTTTGCTGCTGATGTACGCGCACTTGTACGCCACTTGTACACGCATCAGCAGTGTGCATGAACAGTCATGTGACATGCGTTTTCGGTCATGTAGTGTAGACGGAGATCGTTTCTAAAACGCTCTGGAAAAGCCAGTGTAGACGAGGATCGTTTTCATTTTAAAACGCCATTTTAAAAACGAAAATGCACTAGTGTGAACAGGGCCCAAGTCCACAGAAGAACCAATCGGAAGACGCAAATCGAATCATATGATTTCAAGATGAATGGCGGTGTGCGAATGAGCCGGCTTTCAATTGCCGAGCTGTGCGTTTTTATCATGTTTTGTCCATCGTTATAGTGGCAATGACAGGATTTTGTGAGTAGCAAGTAAACACAACAGTGTTCCTTTTGCTGCTGTAAACAGAAATGGATGTTTTACTATGTCTTGTTGCCCAAAGAGGCGGACTTAGAGGTTTTTGCGAAAAAGCACTCATTGACTTAGCTGGTTTTGCCGCAAAAGACCGCAAAAAAGTGATATTTTTGAAAATAAGGTATTTTAATAACTGACTAATAACATTTTCATTGCCATTAAAGTGAAATTACTGAACTTAAATATAGGAGCCTGGTTAAAAAATGCTCATTTAAAAGAAAACATGTCAGATGGACTTTGAGGTTTTTGCATCTGAACTCTTCATATAGGCTACACTACCAGACAAAAGTTTGGAAACATTACTATTTTTAATGTTTTTGAACGAAGTCTCTTATGCTCATTAAGGCTGCATTGATTTCATAATAAATACAGAAAAAAAACAATAATATTGTGAAATATTATTACAATTTAAAAATATTTCTATTTTAATATACTTTAAAATATAATTTATTTCTGTGATGCAAAGCTGAATTTTCAGCATCATTACTCTAGTCTTCAGTGTCACATGATCCTTCAACAATCATTCTAATATGCTGATTTGATGCTCAGTTATTATCAATGTTGAAAACAGTTGTGTTGCTTAATCTTTTTTTGGAACCTGTCATACTTTTTTTCAGGATTCATTGATGAATAAAAGGTTAAAAAGAACAGCATTTATTCAAAATATAAATCTTTTCTAACAATATAAATCTTTACTATCACTTTTTATCAATTTAACACATCCGTGCTGAATAAAAGTATTAATTTCTTTCAAAAAAAAGAAAGAAAAAAAATTACTGACCACAAACTTTTGAATGGTAGTGTATATTGTTACAAAAGATTTCTATTTTAAATAAATGATGATATTTTTTAACTTTTTATTCATCAAAGAATCCTGAAAAAGTGTCACAGGTTATAAAATATTAAGCAGCACAACTGTTTCCAACATTGATAATAAATTAGCATATTAGAATGATTGTTGAAGGATCATGTGACACTGAAGACTGGAGTAATGATGCTGAAAATTCAGCTTTGCATCACAGAAATAAATTATATTTTAAAGTATATTAAA
>RJVU01044706.1:3816714-3920712 GCA_003731715.1 Anabarilius grahami
CCACAAGATACTAACTGACAATGTTGATGCATGTTAAAATTTATGAAGCCCAGTGCATGACATGCGTGGAAAAAAAAATTTTTTGTGGCTATAAATTAAGAACTCATTCCCACGACTTCATTTGTGGTAATGTTTTATTAATTAGTTTCCAAGTTTTAGTTAAAACGTGGCCTCGTTGTACTAATTCATTCCCTCGTTTTAATTTAGTTAAATCGTAGTCACAAT
Source organism: Anabarilius grahami (assembly GCA_003731715.1). Lineage (NCBI taxonomy): Eukaryota > Metazoa > Chordata > Actinopteri > Cypriniformes > Xenocyprididae > Anabarilius > Anabarilius grahami. Next base: position 3,816,940 of record RJVU01044706.1, read on the forward strand.
ATCTATCACAAATTAGTACCACAATTTCACTAAAATGAGGGAACAAATTAATAAATTGACCCCCCCCTAAATTATACTAGTCAATAGTATAATTTAATTAAAAATGGTTTAATTATCATCATGTTGCACTTTTTTCATTTTATCCTTGTTGATGAGATCAAAAAAACTCTTTGTAAATAAACATTTTCATTAGTAATTTTGTCGACGAGATTAACACTGCCACAGTGCACAAAAACATCAGATCAATTCAAAAGAATGACAGTGACTTAATTTAAATACTCATTTGCATTTATACTAGCCTGCAATGTGTTTTTCTACTGAATTACCACATGCAAAAAGTGGCGCAAACATTTAGCGAATTCACCCCTTTTTCCCTTGAAAATATCATGTTGGTCACCAACACTTAGCTCATAGCTTCTAGATGAGTGAAATTCTAGCTCTTTACATGTCACTTACCTCCAGGTGACGTCTAATCGTGTTGCCCAGCTGGCTGCCAGAGAGACAGCCGCCCGGGCCCATTCTCGAGACTCCTTTGCCCAGAGTCATGGCAGTGCATTCCACATGCCTGACGATCTACCAACAGCCCCTGTAAACTATTCCTGCTCCACTCTACCAGCCCAGCGAGTGAGCTCTCCCTTTTCCATGCAGGCTTTGGGCTCCCCCTCCAAACTGCAGAGGCTGGGCTCAGCCTCCGACATGCCCAGTTACGCCACTCTGGCACGGGTGTCATCGCCCAAGCAGTCCCCGAGCCGGCTCGCCAAGTCCTACAGCACCAGCTCTCCCATCAACATGGCGACAGGAGGGTCCTCTTCACCGCTGCACTTGGCCGGAACGGGCAATGCCTCCAGCTCGTCTCCGCTACACCAGCTCAGCGCTGCAGTAGGAAGCTACGCCACTCTGTCCCCCACCAAGCGAATGCTGCACACCACTGATCAGTACAAAATCTCTCATGATCTGTACGCCAACGCTACACTCCAGAGACCTGGCAGTCTGGCAGGTCAGTGCTCTTTGCAGGATACAGCCTTTCCGTTTGGTAGTATCACCACCAAAAACACATAAGAACTGGTCATTTTCACACTTAACGGGTGTTTGATATCATCTGACAGATGGATCAGAATTTGACGCTATTTTTTCCAAGTATTTATAGCATGTTTGTTGTGGTTAATGGTGCTTGAGAATCTGCCTTTTTCCATGATGTAGGTTCCAGGGGTTCGTACAGCAGTCAGCACAGTCACCTGGGCTCGGAGCTCAGACCCCTGCAGTCTCCTGAGCACCACATCGACCCCATTTATGAGGACAGAGTCTATCAGAAAGCCCCCCTGAGAAACTTCAACCAAGGCCAGGGTAAGATGGCAGACATCAGGCTCTCTAACAATTTAAAGTCAACAACAAAATCTTTTCATGTAGAGCATAATGACTCGGGTACAGATGTCTTTATGAAATAAAAGACTTGTTTCAGCTTACTTTTTGTTCAAAATAGAAATGTTTTCCCAAGTGCCCAATTAATAGCAGTGAGCCACCAGACATCATCACTTTAACAGTATTAGATAGGAACAAGTTTAGCTTTAAAGGTTTTAAAGCAAATTTACTTGAATTTACATTTATTTATTTTTTTTCAGTTGAACTGACTATAATATATCATTACAACTATAAACTATAAAAGCACACACTTTCCTACACTTATTATATTACACATTTGCAGGCTAAATGGGTTCCTACTTGTACAACCATAACAAGCATGTATGCAAGTTAAAGGATTAGTTCACTTCAGAATTAAAATTTCCTGCTAATTAATTCACTCCCTTGTCATCCCAGATGTTTATGTCTTTCTTTTTTCAGTCAAAATGAAATTAAGGTTTTTGAGGAAAACATTCCATATAGTGGACTTCAGAGGGGTACAACGGGTTGAGGGTCCAAATTGCAGTTTCAGTGCAGCTTCAAAGGGCTCTACACGATCCCAGCCGAGGAATAAGGGTCTTATCTTGTGAAACGATTGGTCATTTTCTAAAATGTTTTTTAAATTTATATACTTTTTAACCAAAAATGTTCATCTTGCACTGCTCTGTTATGTGCCATGCATTACGAAATCACGTTGGAAAGGTTACATGTGATGTAGGCGGAAGTACCATCTCATTTTCTCCTCCAACTTTAAAATTGTCCGAAATCATTGTTTTACCTTTTTTGTAAAGGGAGTTTGACTAAGTCTTTGCACGTTCGCTTTTTAGACACTTGGATCTGTACTTCTGCCAACATCACGTGTGACCTTTCCAACGTGATTATGTAATGCATGGCGCATCGCAGAGCAGTGCAAGATGAGCATTTGTGGTTAAAAAGTATATAAATGTTTATTTTTTTTTAGAAAATGACAGATCGTTTCGCTAGATAAGACCCTTATTCCTCGTCTGGGATCGTGTAGAGCCCTTTGAAGCTGCACTGAAACTGCAATTTGGAATCCTGGAATGTTTTCCTCAAAAACCTTAATTTCTTTTCGACTGAAGAAAGAAAGACATAAACATCATGAATGACATTGGGGTGAGTACATTTTAATTCTGAATTGAAAAAAATCCTTTAAAGGAGCAGTTCAGTCAAAAATAATTTACTCAGTTACTTACCCTCATGTTGTTCCAAATGTGTGTGACTTTCTTTCTTCCGTGGAACATAAAGGAAATAATTTAGAAAAATGAAAGTGTTTTATGTTCATACAAAGAAAGTCAGTGGAGTACACTTTTTTTTTTCACCCCAACGCTCTTCAAAATATCTGCTTTTATGTTCCACAGAAAAAAAGTCATACAGGTTTAGAATGACATGAGGGTGAGTAAATGATGACAGCATTTTAAACTTTGAGTGAACTATACCTTGAACCTTTTCCACCAAGCTTGTTCACCTGACTGGTATTGAAAGTCAACATCAAACGCTGTTCATAACTAATTTTACTGCCTTAACCTAATGTATTTTTGGGTCAAACTGTATATGGATTATGCTATGTGTAGTGTATAATTTCAGAATTGATTGGTTGTGAAAATAGGCATTATGTACCATAATGGAGCTAGAAGGGAAGCATGGAAAAATAAAAGGGAATGGTGATGACGTGACGTGATGTAAAAAAATTTACAAGACGTTTTTAAAAAGGTCCCACCCGGAAATTTTTTTAATCAAATTTAAGTATCTTATACAAATTTGTATGCTGCAAGAGTTTGTTTATTGCTTGTCATTGTGTTTTAAACTATCCTGTTTTTGCCATGATTACAGCTTTTGGTGCTGACATGGAAAAATAAATAAAATAAAATGATTTTTTTTTAAATTTAGAATGTGAACAGATGAATCGTGCACACCTGGCTTGTGCAAAAAAAAAAAAAACAGTAAACGTTCATGTTGACTTTAAAGCGGGAATGTTTCCAGCACGGCTCTGAGCTCCAGTCAGCTGGAAAACTCTGCCGTCAGGATGAACAGCCATCAGTGGTGGTTTCTGGGTAGCTATTCAAATCTGAACAAAAGCAGGCCAGAGAGAAAAAAACTGTTTTGCATTGACAGTCAGACAAGCTAATAAAGCACCTACTGAAGAGCTATCATTATGGGTCAGTTTGTTATTTCGATGGTTTAACATCCTTTCTGTTCTGTTTTGCTCCTTCTGTCCTCCTCCTCCTCCTCTCTTATGATTGTAATACCTGGTCAACATGTAACGTTTTTCACCTTTTGCTGCACCCAAAGATCCAATGAACCAGTTTTGTGACCAGGTCCTGAACTTTCTGCTCTGTCCCTACTCTCCTGTTGTAGCCCCTTCCTCTCCCGGTGTTGACTCCATACCCTTGCAGCGCACAGGAAGCCAGAACGCCACGGGAACATTCCCCCGTGCTGGCTACGCCACTGGCCCTGGTGCCTCCACCGCCGACTATGCCAACCCCTACCGTACACTACAGTTCTGCCCCTCCACAGACTCACCCTACAGCAAATCGGGGCCTGCTCTGCCCCCGGAAGCTACGCTGGTCAGGTCGCCCTCTGTGGACAGCATCCAGAAGGACCCCAGGTGAGTCCTCCCACTGTCTAATACATCTTGAAGGAACAGCACACAGAGATCTCACTCAGTTAGTGAGAATTAGAGTCAAACTGACATTCTGTGTGATTAACAAATCAAATAAAGCTTCACATGCACAAGTTGTCAATGAAGACATAGTAGGAGAGAGTGGTGTAAGCTGTGTCACTGTTTATTTTAATTTGTCCTTGGGCAAGGGGAAATGAGAAGTGATACAGCTAATTACATTTCAGGATGTCTGATGTCAACTGAATCCAGAATAAAGCATCTGTAACACAGAGCCATAGTAATATGACTTCTCAAAAAAACAAACAAACAAAAAACATTTCCATTGGGGGTAAATATTTTAACGTTTTTAAAAGAAGTCTCTTATGCTCACCAAGGCTGCATTTATTTGATCAAAACTACAGTAAAAAAATATTGTGAAATATTATTACATTTAAAATAACTGTTTTCTATTTTAATATATTTCAAAATGTAATGTATTCCTGTGATAGCAAAGCTGACATTAGCTACATTTCAACAGACATAATTCCAGTACTTCAAATATCATTATAGTGATTTGTGGCTCAAGAAGCATTTCTTATTAATATCACTGTTGAAAACAGTTGTGCTGTTGAATATTTTTGTGTAAACCATGATACATTTTTTTTTCAGGATTCTTTCATGATTCTTTGATAGAATAGATATTTTTGAAACAGATATCTTATGTATCATTTGAATATCTTTCTCTTTTGATCAATTTAATGCATTCTTGCTGAATGAAAGTAAAAAAAAAAATAATTACTGACCACAACATTTTGAATTGTAGTATACCTAACCGGTTTTTTGCCAAAGAAATTTCATAGTTTTATACAAAATTCATCCATATTAAATATATTTTAAATAGTGCTGTTATGTATATATAAATACACACACGCATGTATATACAGTATATATTTATATTATATAATGTATGTAATGTAGCAGCGCAGTTTAGAATTGCAATTAACTTACGTGTACAATAAGCTGTTTAAAACAAGCATTAATCCGATCAATATTGAGAATCCAGATGGTATAATCAAATATATCTTGTGGAGCGCTATTGGAGTTTGCATTTATTTGTCAGTAACTGTTGGATATGGAGCGTAAATGTGGACTTTATCCTGCTTGCACCTCTATAGGCTATGACCAGCGACTAGTCGACGTCATGCTTAAAGTGTCACGGCAGAACATTAAAGTCGACTACTATGTATACGTGTAAATATTTCTTAAATATATACATGTATGTGTGTGTATTTATACATAATAAATATACACACATATATTTTGTAAACAAACTTTTATTTTGGATGCGATTAATCGCAATTAATCGTTTGACAACACAAATTTTTTATAATTAAAATTAAAATTCTCACTATCTACATCTTTCAATCTTTCAAGCAGCTGTATATGATGGGCATGGTCACATGTAAAAAAAATAAAATAGATAAATAAATAAAAAACTGTGCAGTTTGCGTGATTAAGGGGGTGACGCATCTTATTCCACTCTCCACTACAGCATGAATCGGACTTCACATGACCTCACTTCCTGTAGTACCTCAGATTGCCTGTGTACTGTATACTAACAAAAGCCAAAATCACAAAAACCTATTGCACATTTGTCACAAAAGTAAACATTCTTCTATAATGATAGCGCATGATTTTATAGAGAGGTAGTCAGTTCCACCTTTTTCACTCTATCTTTATATTGGTATTAAGCATATTTTTGGTTTTATCGTGTGACATTAATTTGATGTGCTGAGAGGCCATTGACGATCATCTCTTGTGAACTAAAGTACTGTATGACTTTCTCTTTTTTTGTTTGCTTGCTTTTTCTGCTGATTTGACCTTGTTTTTGTTGATTTTTTTGCCATCCCTTTTGTTAACCCCTCATTCTTTTGTTTTTCTCCCATGTCTTCTCACTGCTAGTGGTTATGGTGGAGGTGGTATGACGTGTGATGCATTGCATTTACTGGCTGCAAACAATGCACAGATTATGCACAGACAATTTCAGAACATGTCAAACAATGTCGTCTTTTATCTTTGGTTCACTAATTGTGTTTGGTATATTAAAGGGTGGGTCTGGCAACCATACCGGCCACAGTTTATCACCAAAATCCTTGCAAATTATATAGAGAACAACATTTTTAACTAAAAGATCATTTTTTATCAAAATATTGTTTATACACAAGACACTGCATTATAACTCCTTGTTCATCTTATGAAGAAACAGGAACATCTAGATCAGGGGATTTTAAACTTTTTGTTTAATTTTTACTGTGTGAAATATTTGTACCTAGAAATGTTAGTACTATTATATAAGAAACATGTTTCCAAAATTAGATTTTATATTGTCATTGTTCATTTGGAGAGTATTTACTTTGTATTGAGTTTTACTCACAGTAATGTTGGACATATAAAAAAAATTCAATTTAAATTAATGTTCAGTTTTTTCTTCAGATAAATATTGTTCCAGAGCCGTTTTACAGAGAATATACATAGAAAGCTATAAAATGGAAAAAAATGATAGTGATTCATCTCTGAAATTTCTAATCAGTCTTTAGAAAGCAGAATGAAAAAAATTTTTTGCAATTGTGTTTAATAAATACAAATAAATACAAATTTTGCAATTGTATTTATTGTTGTAATGTTCAATTAATATCCTATGTTAACTTAAGTTTGAAAACCCCTGATCTAGATTGTCTTGAGAAATGTATTGTTTTTTTGTTTTTTTCTCTCTGAAAGTAGAATGCAGAGGAATTAACATATATCAGTACTCACACTGACTGGAAATGTGAAAGCTGATCTCACCCAAAAATAAGCTATTGCAGTCTACAATGTCTAGTTTACACTGGAATTATATGGATGGGAGTTCTTTTCCATTATGTGAGACCCCTCTTTAATAAAAACCAGCAACAAATAAACTTTGTAGTGCATGTTGAGAGTCAAATGTGTAATATGTTCATGCAGCAGCAAGAAGACAGCTAAGCGTAAATACATTATTTAAAAAAATGTCAAATCCCTTTGTGCTAGACACCTACCCTGTCTCTCTCTCTGCCTGTCTCCTGATAGGTACGACCCTGAATTCCTTGTCTGGAATCAAAATCAAGCCGAGCAAAGAATGACAAAGTAATCCAACATTTATTTACATTTCTACTCCTCATCCACAAAAGCACTGTTCTCCTCTCTACTCAACATCATATGCCTGGGCAGCATGACTGTGTTGAGACAAGCTTTGCTTTACAGAATATGTCAGAATATGTTTTTATGGATTTCCTTCCAACATTTCTGCATTGTGTTTACAAGAAGAGCACTAGGCCTTTATTCATCCACAGAAAGATTAATTTGTGGTCAAGTCTGAAGTCATTTTTGATTAAATAGATTAATAGAGTTATAGAAATCAGTCATAGAGTTACACGAAGAGCAGATGTTCAGATCTCTGTTGGCTTTTCCAGGAGAAGTGATACTTCATAGGTAACCTAGTTTGTTCATTGCTGCAAAGCATCACATCGTGTGTGTGTGTGTGTGTGTGTGCATGTCTCCTGTTGTGTTGTTATTCATCGTTTTGTTATCATTTTATGTTAAAGCATGCTTATTATCCTTTTTTTTAACTTTTATTTCACACCATTGTCTTCCTTTCAATGCAAGCAACAGCCATGATTATGTTGTTGTGTACCACATTGTGCATAATATTGGCACTGTATTGGCAACAAAACATGTTAAGATGGAGATGGATTTAGTTCATGTTGTCATTTTGAAGTGTATTAAGTGAGACTACACTTGTAAGATTTCTTACAAACATTTACTATGCTTTTTGTCAAAATAGTTGCTACAATTAGTGTTAGTACAGTAAAACTGCTAAAAGTGCCATTGGACAGCATTGAAAATGAAATGAGTCAAACAAGATAAGACACATTATAAACCTTATGTTATGAATGGCTCATGAATGTTAAGGAAAAAAAAGAGAAAAAATATATATATACATACAAGCAAGGATGCTTTAAATTGACAAAAAGTGATAGTAAATTCTTTTCAGTTTAATCCAGAATCTTTTTCTTTAGAACTTTCTAAAAAAATGACCAGGATTTCCACACAAATATTAAGCAACACAACATTTTCAACATTGATAATAATAAAAAATGTTTCTTAAGCACAAAATCAGCATATTAGAATGATTTCTGAAGGATCATGTGACTCTGAAGACTAAAATAAAAGCTGCTGAAAATTCAGATTTGCCATCATAGAAATAAATTACTTTAAAAAAAATAATAAATATTATATGAAATTTAATATTATAATAAATATTTAAAAAATATTAAAATAGGAAACCTTTATTTTAAATTGTAATATTTCACAATATTACTGTATTTTTGATCAAATAAATGCTGCCTTAGTAAACTTCTTTCAAAAACGAAAAAATCTTAGGGACCTCACACTTTTGAACGATAGATAGATAGATAGATAGATAGATAGATAGATAGATAGATAGATAGATAGATAGATAGATAGATACCCTTGCACATCCTGTTTGTGCAGACATCATACGTCATCAGCGCGTTTCATGCTATGCAGACTTTATGTAGACAGACGTCAGTCACGGAGCACTGCAAACAAACAGCAGCCACCTTTTACAGTTCCTGCCGAATCAAAACAACGAGCTTATGCTGCGTTCACGCCATAACTACCGTAATTAAGAGATGGCAACTCGTGACGTTCTAACCGGAGCTGTTCAGTCAGACTTGGAATTATGTGTTTCCATGTCATCAGTATCAACACCGAAATGAATCTGCATTATTGTAATGTTATGTGGTTTGAGATATGAGCTAGTTTAAAGCCGTCTTTTGTGACACTTTGCCGAGAGCAGCTGTGCGTGTTCATGTGTTTTGGAAGAGACGTGGCTTTTTAACGGCGATTTGCAGGGAGGGTGAGATCTCGTGCTTTCGATGCTAGCAGGCTAACGTTAGCATTTCCCTGATCTCCTACTGCACCTTTAATTATGTATGTAGTGTCATTTTCCAGAGATTTAGGATCCTCTGTATCCATCAAAATATTACAGACAAGACTTGCACCTTCGTCATAAGGCATACGCTCCTCTGTGATTCAACAGAACTCTTTTGATTCCAGTAATATAAGATGTGAGGATTTATTTGAACATTTTTTGGACATTAAATTTATGTGACTGTTTTGTTTAAAAATGTCAGAAGCATTTGCCTCGTTCAACACTGCATTGATATAGTCTAAAGCTGAGAAGTGCAGTGTTGATTCTCTGATCTGTGCTCTGAGTGGGTGGCAGGAGATGAAGTGGTCACTGAACGTGACAGAGACATTTCCTGACCTCTCTCATTGCAGACAGTTCAAGCCTCCTCTCAGGACCATTCAAGCATGTGTGTGCTGAATCCACAACACTGCTGACCACTATTTCCTAAATAAGGGGTCAACTGCGGGTCGCATGTTCACACCCTGCTAGAGATTACCTCTCCTGGCTGCACAAATCATATTTATGTGACCGTTAGCAGCTCTCTGAGTCCCCAGTTCCTCTTATGGCTGTCAAAACAGTATATTAGTTGTTCATTCTACTGTAGGGTGAGAGCTGTCAGAATTACCCATCTGTAATCTCAAACTGACTGCTGGTTAGTTGCCCCACAACATGATTTACTGTAGTAGAACATATTATGTTGGTTCTGGAACAATATAACCTAACCTTAACCTGCCCTAAAAAAAATCAACAGTAAATGATATATTGATATGAATATTGTTCAGACCCCCTAAGTGTATCTCAGGAATGCTGTGGATGACCAAATAAGGATGTTAATTAAGGTACTACTTGGGTAAATCATGTTAAAGTCAGCATGAAATGGAAATTGCGATCAACTTTAGTAAAAAATAATGATGTGCATGGATAAATCATTTATAATAAACATATTCCATAAAAATAAAAATGGTCAATTTTAATTTCATTGCGACTTTAAATATGAAATGTGTAACTAACAACTGTAAACAGAGTTGCTCATCAAATATGTTTCCAAACATTCCCCCTATCTTCCATTGGTTTGACAAGCAGATAATCCCGCTCCAAACTCACGGTCAAGCCAGTATTGCTGTTTTGTGGCTGTCAGTGATAGGAATCGTAAAGATTCTGTCAGCATTTACTCACAATCATGTCCTTCCTGACCTTTTTTTTTGTGTCCATACAATAAATGAGAAAGATAGTCATACAGGTTTGCAATGACATGAGTAAACTTAAAATTATGACAGAATTTTCATTTTTGGCTGGACTGTGCCTTTAAGGTGGGATAGAAAAAAGGTATTTCAACATCGCCTTTATCCATGAACCCACAATTCTTTTGTATGCACACCGTCTTTGATTGAGCTGTCACATGTTGTTGTTACAGCGCTCATTTTCTTTCAGACAAAAGCACGCACCAGAATGGAAGTGCATGAAGTGCATGTTTCATGTGCGTGAAGCTTATTCAGCGCTTTGCTCTTGTTTGAATAGGAAAGCCAGGGAGCAAGCCGAGAGGACAGAGGAGCTCTATGCTCATTAGAGTGTTTGTTTTAACAGTGTGCACGCTTCAGCGGCTAAGCCACAAGCTAGAGCTGCAGTGATTACATGGGCTGGTGACTGGTCTTATTTACTCTGTTCAGCATGTGTAAGTTCTCTATTCATCTGCCCGTAATGCCAGAAGGTAGTTGTATGACATACAAACAGGCCTGCAGTGTGGCAGTTATGTTGGCGCTGCACACACTTTGAACGTGTGGCACTTAGCAATGCCATTCTGTTTTTGAGCAAGACATGACAGAGAACTGACTAATTGAGTGCATTGTTAGAATTTTATTTTATTATTTTTGCGAAAAAAACGACAGCGCTTTCATTTTTGTTATTGAGAGGAAAGCTCGCAGTTCATATTTACATATTCATCTAAACGTCACTCTCAGCAGCGTGGGCGGCGTCTGAATGTTCGTTAACAGTACATTGCTGCAAAGGGATTTCCAACTTCATTTTACTTCTAAGTAAAGACGAAAAGGAACTTCGGCGTGACTATATCAGGGCCTTGAATCATGTTCAGTCTCTTCTAATTTACGTGTACACGAGCTCGAGCTCAAGCAATAAGTTGCTGGCTGCAGTTCACTTATTAGCCACCGGTGTCGCTAATAACAAGGGTTTCTGAATTTTACATTGAGCCCCTTTAACCTTGCCAATGAAATCACTGCTGAAAATAGTTTTTTTTTTAAAAAAGATACTATGATTCATTAATTAAACAATTGTAATTAAAACATATAACAATGCACTATATATCTATGATCTCTCTATCATTTGTTGAAATTTCTAAAGAAATATTTGTTCTTCTTTATTTCTTTAATATTTTTTATTTTTCTATAATACTGTACATTATAATGTTGTGATACAACATTCATACTATTTATTTTAGTTTTTTAATACTACATAGTAGTATACATTTATAATATTAGCCATTTATCAGTTATTGCCCATAACATGAAAATAATTATTGTCTTATTGTATAGGCCAGAATTTTAAAATCGACACATAACGAAAAACATACTGTTTAAGATCATATGTAAACATTGTTATTTGCGAGTGAATTGTTACTATCTTGCAGTGCTTTATGTATTCATATATTATGATAAAGATTGTAGATTTGCTAACAATGCTTAATATGAGAAATAATGTAGAATTTGTAGAATAAGTCCTATCATAGTATGCTGCTGATTTCCCCACATTAGCCGCTTATCAATAAACTGATATTTTTATTTTTTGAGGAGGATCCATGTGCATCTCACATAAAGACTTTATTAGATTTACCTCTGCTGCATCTCTTTCAAAATATCAATGCATTAACTCTATTTCTAATAATCACGCTCAGTCAAGCATCTTGAATGCATAATTTATGGTGCTTTTATTTTAAAATGTTTTTTTTATGTCACGAAACATTCAGTGGTCCACAAGGGGTTTATCCTTTTCTTCCTCTGGCCCCGTGGGTTATTTCAGCTGTTGCGCTGCAAGACGAAGCTGGGTTTTGTGGTGTTAATGTTTCTGCTATGGGGATGAAAGATAGGCTCACCTGACTGAACCAGAACAAAAGCCCAAACAAAGACCTGTCACAAACAGGAGAGTTTGTCTCAATCCAGTGAGTGCTCAAATGTTACATCAACCTCTGCTGAAGGATTTTCAGGCTGCATGCCTAGCAAACCTTTTATAAATCAATGGACAAGAAGACCCACTTCTTTCTCTCTCTCTCTTTGCTCCAAAAACTAGTGAGTAGCCTCGCTGCATATATAGGCAGCATACAGTCAATGAACCTCACCACACAAGTAAAGCTTCTCACAGAAGACTAAGTTGAACTCAGTAGAGTTTAATTGAGTGCTAAAGTAATAGAGTGACGTAATTTTGTAAGCCAACCCATAACCCATCATCCTGGTTCCCTTGAAAAACATTTTTTCCTTTGGCTTTTGTGTTATTGCAGAAAATAAGCTCTGTGACCATCAAAAGTCTGATTCTTACACACTTTGTTCATCAAGATAATCTTCACAAATGAAAACAACTTTTAGGAATTTTGAAGCCTAAATACAATTGCCAGTTGTGAAAAGCTAAAGTGAGAACTACACCACGGCTGGCATGGCTTTAACGTCCCCATCACTAAGCTTTGGACAACTATTTCAATCTGTTTTTAAAATTTTCAAGTTGGAAAGTCTGAGTTAGAATAGTTTGCAGGAGTGTGAGTAAACATAATGAGGCTGTAAAAGCAGAGTAGTGAGTAGATGAATTTTAAAAAATCGCAAGTGGGGTAACTAACCTATTTACCCAAATTAACCAAATTGACCAAAAACCCATTTAAAAAACCCACTGACTTTGGGGAAATGAAACCAGAAGTTTCCTCATTCCTGCAGCACTCTATATTTGCATTTTGTTAAACTGACTGGATGATTCTCTAATAAGCCTGAAAATACATAGCATACACAAATATTGGGTAAAATAAATACATTTTTAATGTATTTTTTCCAATGAGCGATGAATTTCCCACCCTCTCTAGAAGGACAAATGCTAATTCTTCTGTTTTTTGTTAAAGTCTGTGTGCATAACTTAAAGCACTGACTACGTAGGCAGCACACTAGGTTTAGGAAGAGAGCTTCTCTTGTTTCTGACTGTTAGAATGAAGGTCAAAGCTTAGTTTAATTGTAGGTGGTGGATCCTGCAGGTGAAGTTTAAGGGACAAATGGTTTATTAGTAGACCAGCCACCCACCCACAGCATCTCTCCATGTCAGACCACGAGAGGTGAAATCTCAAGTCTGAGAGCGCACATAACGAAAGAGCTCTCTGTTCTCTGTAGCGTGAATGAGTCATTTCCCAGCCAAATCCTTCTCCGGCTTTGGCAAGGGATGACATTTTTTGCAGGCCTGGGCTCTGAGCAGACGTTCGATTATTCATGTTTGGTGATTAATGGTAGGTTCATCCCTGCTTCAACGGTCTGTCACAGTTACTGGAGCTGTGCTGGGGGAGTGGCCTCACCCAGGCATTAATTGTCATAATGGGAGGTTAAGGATTTGGCTGCCAGTGACAGACCTGACAGAGAGGAGGGAGTGTCACCAGGCTGCAGCAGCTTGCACTCTGCATATGTGCGTGTCCCTGTTGGACTGGCCTGCTGGGAATGATTCAGGTTTAATGATGCGAATGAGGACGAGCAGGGTGCCATTACTATTCTGACTTTAATCATAAATGATATAGTCGGTTTCTAGAGCAGCAAATATCTAATAAATCTGAGTGCCCTGCTATGCACATATCATTACTACACGTTTAGTTCTCATCACTTATGTATGCATTCGTTCATGCTGTGATGCTGCATTATCTATGGGTGTAGAGCAAAACTGTGACTGCCCACTTCTTCAACGGCCTTGGCGCCAGACATATTTCCCTTTTCCTTTTCTACATTACCAACTTGCTCGCAGTTGGAAATCGGGGAAAAGACAGGTACAAGACTGTGTATCCACCTTATTTTTCAATGCAGAAGTAAGCTATTTTCTGTGAATTTCCAATTCATTAGCCATTATAGGTAAACAACTAGAAGAATAATTAAAAATGCAGTAAACATTAAAACTATTTGTGGTACAAACTAGTGTTAATGACAACGATAATAAACAAATACCAGTGTGCATATAATATAATTCTAAAACATATAATTCTGCAGTGGCTTCATTTGAAATTATTTTAAATGATGGAGCAAAAATATGTGAAGCAAAAATATTTAGCCTCTTATGTAAGTTACACAGCATATTGTTTATTGAACTGTTGTACCACATTCACAAGGTGCTTGGTTTTTATATGGTTGTATAATGTTATTGGTTGTATTATCAATATTAACAGTATTATCATTAGTTGCTTACTGTCTAGCTTTAGCCTTTTGCTTTGTTAAACATAAATGTCACTTCTTGATGAACTTAGAAGCTGGTAAAGCAGTGGGGCCATGCCTTTTGCTTTATTGCCCTCTATATGGGGTAAACACTGAATTAATAATTTCACTTTAGTGCACTAGTTAATTAAAAGAGTCATTTTAGAGCTTCTGTCAAAAATGTATTTACACTAATTAACCCAGAATTGACTTGTGTGACAGCGCCACATTGATTAACATATAAACTTCATCCATTTTACAGCCATTTTTGTGTTACGCTTTAATTACTGATTAACTCAAACATTATCAATTAGCACGCTCCTGTGATTTATGACAGACTGCTGTCATTGCATCTAATGCATTGGAGAGTTTGTGGGCTGTTGGGCAATTCCGACCCTCTGTAATGTACTTGGTTCCCTATTTTTGTGAACAAAGCCCTCAACATAGGAGCTTAGTGAGATGTGATTTAAACGTGCATTCATTTCTCAAGGTTAAACAATGAAAAAAAGCAACAAAGCTACAGCGAGTGAAAACAAAGTGCCCATCTTACAGGATTATCTCCTTTTTGACCTTTTCCCAATGGATCCCATTCTTCTTTTCATGACCACAATTGCCCTCTCAGGTTTACTGGTTGTGCTAGAGAGAAATGGGACATGCTACAATAGATGTTTCCCATGGTGCCTCTTACCCAGAAATGTTTGTCCATCATGTTGCTTTTTGGCAGCATTGCATTCTCTCTGCCTCCACCAGTGTCTTATTTTTCCTCTCTTCTCTTCCATCCTTCCTTGTGTTCTCTTTCTATCATTACTATCATCTCTTTCATACTGAATCTTATTATTTGAATCAGTTCCTCTTGTTTGACAGCCTCTGACATGGTAGTAGCATAGAGACAGTGTTTGCTGGTCGGAGGAAAAGAGAGGGAGAAAAAGACTTGAATGTCAAGCACAATTTTGCCTACATGCAGTATGCGTGTATTTTCACAGCAGACATCAGGATGGTATGTTGAATTTGTTTTTGCTACTTTCCTAAATCATGGTGTTGGTACTGATATTCTAATGACAAAGTCGTGGGACCCAGGGGTTTAGGAAATGCAGATCTTCCCCTATGGGGTTCCAAGCACCTTAGGACTGCTCCAGGCAATAGCACAGCTGTCACTGATACCCGTTATAACTAAGGCCGACATTTATGGGAGGATGTTATTGTCTGTATAGATTACCCGTGATCTGACATTCCTCTGCAGAAAGCACGAAAATCTGAATTTAAAAAATGATCGTTGACGTGTGGTATCTGTAAAACCTTTGTTTCTCATGTGGTTTTTTTCTTTTTTTTCTCCTTACAAGCACTGTCATACATCATATTTTGAGGTTAATTTGTTTTCATTGTTTATTGACATTTGTTCCTATGTTAATAAGTATAACTTAACTATTTTCAAAGGAGAAAACTAGTGCATTTGACAGCGGGAGATCACAGATGTTGGCAGAAAGTTAGAGTGTGTTGCATTCGGTTTGATTAATTGCGAAGAGAAACATTCAGAGACTCCAGAGAGGAGAATTAAATTATATATATATATATATATATATTTACACACCATATAAGAGAAATATGCTGTTATATTTTATGATAGACACCTTCACAAACATGCTTTTTTTATGTTAAATTGTTTCTTTATGTGAACGCTTCTCCATGTTCACTTTTATGTGTATATGTCCCTCTTCAGGGAATTTGGCTGGAGGGATCCTGAACTGCCGGAGGTTATCCAAATGCTGCAGCACCAGTTTCCATCGGTACAGTCCAATGCTGCCGCCTACCTCCAGCACTTGTGCTTTGGAGACAACAAGATCAAATCAGAGGTAACTCCTGCATAGCAACATAAAACACATTCTGCATGCTCTACATAAGCTATGTACTAATAAATCTTTGCAGTGGGGTGTCAGACATTGCAATAGTAAATCCAAAAAGGAGAAATGCACGACGCAGAGTGAACATTAAACACAGTATTTAATAATCCAGGAAGGGCGATACAAGAACATAACTCCAACACAAGGCAAAGAACAGAGAACTCAGGGCTTAAATACACAGGGAGACATAATGATAGACAGGTGAATATAATCAGTAAACAAGGGCAAGGGTGTAACTTTGGTTTGAGAAGTGGGGGGGACACAAAATGGGGGAAAATGTTTTCGATTTGAGTCCCATTCTCTGCATTTACTATACATTTGACTTTAATGATAAATTCTGGCAAAAAGAATTCTATTCAACTAATCAATTTCCACTGTTAAACAAAATGTTATTTTAAAGTAACCGCTGTACCTGAAAATTTAATACATTCTGTCATAGTGGGTTTTTCCTTGGTAAAAACGAGATAGAGGTGGTACAATCCTTGATCCCTCTAGGGGGGTCCGGGGGCATGCTCCCCCGTAAAAAATTTTTGTACATTTTAAAGAGAAATTCATTCATCTGGTGAACTTTGAGACTTCAAAATAAAGAGCTGCAACCCATGTACAATGTGCAAATTGAACAAAGAAAATGTCTGTGCATTGACTTGTACCTGAATGCACTGTTAAAAATAAATCATCCACCTGCCAACCGCCCGATGATATTCTCTGATTTAGATATCTGCACCTGATCATCCCATTACAATTATTCACATTCTCAGTTTTAAGAATGATGATATGATAACATATCACACTGAAGTAGGCTGCTTATAAATTAACATTTATTTAAAATAAAAGTTCTTCTTTAGCTGAATTACATTTCCTTAATAGCCCAAATACAGGCTTTACTGCCTTCAACCTTAAATTGTCGCCGTTTCATTACATCATTGTTGGAAAACACTTTTATCAGAATAATAATGTCTGTTAGTTAAGCTTGTGTATGTTTTTAGTTAAAGCTGTTAAGTTATAAAGCAATATCTCATGTAGGGTTTTTCCTTTGTGTTTTATATAATGACCACTAGGAGTCACCCTAGGCACATGTTTTCCTTAATTGGTTTTCCATGAAGAGAAATAAGTTCAGTTGAAAACGTCTTTATTATTAAAATGAACCCATTAATGATTTATCTCTCATCCACTCGCAATTAATTGGAATGTTATTTTTTATTATTATTATTACATGGCTGCCCGACCTGCTGATTATCTGCAGTAGGCTATCGATAGTTTCGAGAGTGGACACAGGCCGGGAACCGCAACACTCATTTTCATGGTACACAGAATGTTCTACGTTAAATATTTAGCTAACAGTCTGAAGTTACCTAGCAACAGTGTATGTTAACGTTAGCTCAGTCAGATTAGGCTAACATCAACAGGTGTAGACAGAAAATATGATTATCCTGATCTGAGCGAGCTAAAATACTGAATCAACCGACTCACATCTACTTTCTCTCTTTCCATCCATGATGACATTAAAGTTATCTGTTGCTGTTTCTGTTGCTGTTCGCTGACTGTGCCGCAACCACAATACCTGCTCATTAGAACTATCAGTGAGCTATTTTTAGACTGTGCACGCAACGTTTGTAAGCGCGGACGCGCGCGTCGACACATGCGGGCTCTCTGTGTCCTGCTCGGCCCTGCTCCTCCGTGGCGATGACGGCGTGCGGTTAAAAAAATCATAACAAACAAATTTGAAAGTGGGGGGGACATAAACAGGATTTTCAAAAGTGGGGTTGACATGTCCCCCCTGTCCCCAGTGGAAATTATGCCCCTGAACAAGGGAACAAACTAGCACACACTAGGAAACTAAACTGTCTTAATATGTAGCCAAGGAAACTAACTAGTGGCAGGAAAATGAGAACAAAGGAAACAGGTACAGGAACTAGAACTAAACCAAAACAGAGCATACATGAGACATGGGGATTTCAGCTTCATTTGATTTTCCATGCTGGTTCAGGCTGGTTTGTGTTGGTTAGTGATGTATGGTCATTCTAACTTAGTGGTTTTCAACTGGTGACCCAAAAATGGGTCGGTTGCCTTTTCAGGATATGGACAGAAGGAAAAAAAACATAACAGTGTATAATTGGGATAGCAAAATATATAGGCTTATGAACTTTTGACAAGGAGAAAATGGTTTATTCGCCGCTTGGTGGAAACTAGTCAAACTAGGCAGATGCCAAAATGGACAGGTTGTATGACATGCCGCCTTTCTCCAAAACTTGTTATGCTAATAAATGATGTTCATTTATAAATGTTTAAAAACTTTAAAAAAATTTTTTTTAAAGAAATAGTGGAAACTGTGATATATTTTGATCAGTGTTTTTACTGACACTTTTGTTTGATTAAATGCACTGTACTGGCGACCAACATCTAAACCTATAGATTTAGACCCTATTCTTGTAATCTTTTCTGCAGGGTTGATTGATAAAATTTTTCTAAAAATGTCTACCAATATTTGTTTGGCTCTGTGTATCAGATACGAAGGCAGGGTGGGATTCAGCTGCTGGTGGACTTGCTGGATCACCGTTTGACTGACGTGCACAGAAGTGCCTGTGGCGCACTTAGGAACCTGGTTTATGGCAAGGCCAACGACGACAACAAGATTGCCCTGAAGAACTGCGGTGGGATCCCTGCACTCGTGCGACTCCTGCGCAAGACGACAGACGTGGAGATCAGAGAGCTGCTCACAGGTGCTCAGGACACATTAAGCACATTTATTTCTCATTCCTTCTCCTTTGTTCTCTGACATGACGGGATACTAGCGAGAAGTAAATTGTTAGTCCACACTGAAAGAGGAAATGCTACAGAACTTATGCTGCCTTTAAAGGCGACCTATTATGCCACATTTTACAAGATGCAAAATAAGTCTCTGATGTCCCCAGAGTGTGTATGTGTGTTTTTAGCTCAAAATACCCCACTGATAATTTTTTATAGCATGTTAAAATTGCTTTTTGGGGCTGAGCAAAAACACACAGTTTTTGTGTGTCACTTTAAATGCAAATGAGCTGCTGAGGGTGGAGCTTCAAGAGCTCATGCAACAACAAAACAGGACAATCTCATGCACTGAAAATGTTAGAAACTGTCAGTAGTGGTGTTCAGCCTTATATGTTCGAACCGGAGTCAGACAATGATGCCTACAGTGAGAATATATGTTGAATTGAGATAGAACAGGTATAGTTTAGATTGCATCTTCAGCTACTCTGGGAAAATCGTACCTCGGCGTTCTTCATTACGACATGCCACGCATTCAAATTGGAAACATAACATGGAAGTTGCATAAACAAAACAAAAGAATTATATTGTGAACAATAAACAAAAATAACTACTCCTAATTTCAAAATTATGAAAATGATTAATTTATTTACTTTATCACTTATTTCAGGAATCACAACTGAAAACTTTACACTATTCGCTATAGACTTGCTTTTCACCCACTGACCTCTGTATTTTATTTTATTTTAATTTATTTTAGTTTAGTTTAGTTTAGTTTCCCTCATACTTCAAATCAACATGCCTTGTGACAGCAACTTATGTATCATCTAGAATTACAAGTTTCACACTTTTAAACACGACTCGCTTGGTCATTCATATGCTCGGAAATTGTAATTAAAACTATATTTCCAGCTCCACTTGAAAGGCACAATATTTCAAGTATATTATGCAGTTACTGTGTATGAAAGAGATGTTCGACCAATGAGATTTCACAATGGGCGTGAACAAAACATCCTGTCTCCTTTGTGTGGGACCTGATTAGGACGTGGTGTCTGCCCCTATCTTTGAATGGATCTTTATTTCCTTTCTTACCGCCTTTTTTGCATGTTCAGAATACAAATACATTGTATATGACCTTTCTGTCACTATCTCAGGCTTCCTTATAATTGGGCCCAATTTGTTAATCAGCTCTCCTAGAATCATCCGCTTGTTACTGTAGACCCCACTACCCATTAAATGATTTGTTAATGATCTCCTAATTGGTTAGGGCTATAATAATTAAGGATAATACCAGTGCTTGGCATAGCCTCTTTGGGGAATTGTGTATAATGAGTCTTGACACGCTGACAAAAGACAAAGGCTCCTCTAAATCCCCTATAGAAATATTCCTGGTACAGAGACAGTTCCTGAGAGATGTCGGAAAAATTGGGCGGCAATTTGCTTTTTGAGGCATTTCATAAATGTCAGATGCTGAATTGTTGGGAGACGCTTCAATAGGACGTTGCGGCTCCCTTGTGTTTCAGCCTAGTGAGCAATCTAAATGTCCATCAATTGAAAAATCACCATCCTCCTGAATCCAGAGCTCCGAGAAACATCTAAAATGTTTCAAATTGAATACAGGCAAAGCTGAGCCTGAGTGGCACTTGCTTATTACCGCTCCATGTCTCTGTGTATTCGATGAAATAGATTATAAACATTTGGAAAGAGGGGAGAAGCCATTATGCTTTTTCAAAGACAATTAATGTTTAAATAAGAGAGGTTCAGAACAGAAGTAAAAGAGTCCTCTAGTCAGTCCGTAACAACCACCCTCTAGCAACATTTCCTCAGACCTGCAAATTGCTAAAGCCAGACACGGCCTGTTGTGACTGCTGGGGCCTGTTTCAGCTCAAAACTCTTCGTTCTGCAGGTGGCTGCAAATAATATTTTGTCTTTGATGTTTAACAAACAAGATTGGATAGGATAAAATAAAATAAGATTAAATTGGCTGGGACAGAGCTTGCAGAGTGAGTCTATTTCATGCTTTTCAAATGAAATGTAATGAAAAATAATAGTGATATATGTTGCTTACAAAAAGTTGTGAGAATGCATGGCCAATTTTGAAAGGGTGGTCAATGGTGAAATATGCTTTTTAGAACCAGATGTTGTCGTTACAGTGTAGTTAGTAAGTTACTTTGAGCCCTTGGATTTAATGACCTCAACAGCAGTGAGACACCCAAATAGGAGCCCCCAAGAGCTGGATTCAGAAACACCAGTAAGGAAGATGTTTCTTGCCACTACTAACTTGTAAAAAAGCTATTATAGAGTCTCACATAAACATTCAGTCGTTTTGGGTAACTCGCATCAGTGGAAGGTATCAAACAAATGACAGGAAAACATCCATAGGCAGCATTCCGATTTACATACTTCTATCAATAAAAGTATGTACTTTGCTGGTTATGCAAAAAGTACATACTTTTGAATATGTAGCAACAACATTAGATGTATTTGGACGTACTAGTATGTCATAAAATTACTTTTTAATACCACAGTTCCCCTTTGCATACTGTTTGAGCTTGCTTGTGTGTTAGCATCTAGCTAAATTAGTTACATCAAAATTCATTAAAAATGCATTGTTACTTAATGTATAGATGCACACTGCCATTTGGCATACTATTTTTGTTTTTATTATTATTATTTATTTTTTTTACTATTTTGGGCGGATAGTATGTGAATGAAGATACAACCCTGGTGTAGCTGTATGTCAATATCTAGCAGATATTCCTTAGTGTTTATATTCTTAGTGTTTATAATAAGCTCTTTGTGTTACAACATAGTTGTGAAAATTTTGGAACAAACATACACTACCGTCAAAATGTTTTAGGTTGATAAGATTTTTTTTTTTTAAAGCTGCAGTCCGTAACTTTTTTGGGTTAAAAATGATCCAAAATAAATTTTTTAAAAAGTACATAACCAGCCAGTGTTCAAAACTATCTTCTTACCTTAGCCCGATTCACAACAGTAAGCTTGTAATAATGTTTTATAATAAAATTGGTATTAGTGGGTTTCCGCGGGAAATTCGAGCATCCAGCCGTTCGTCTTTGCGTCATTACGTCACATCTGTAAACAGAAAGGAAGGAGTCCCTGCTAGTAGACTATGCATATAGGATGCTGCTGGTAGCGGATCATTTATAGCCTTTTCTCACAATAGCTGAAATAATTAAACTTATCATTTTGATGGTGGATTGCAATCCAGAAAGGTCCAAATGACAATCATCAGTGACAACTGGAGATTCACCCGTAATCAAAAGCAAAAGACTTCAGACTGCGGAGTGACTTCAGAAATTGAAATCTACAGGTAACACTAATACATTAAATACACAGTCACGCAATGCTGATGTTCTTAACATTAACAATTTGAGAACAAAGTATAACAGTAATAATAATTTGCACGGTTTGATGTGATATGAGCTAAGCGATCGTTAGATTTAATCACCATTGGCAGCGCGATTTATTGTAGGCTAATGCTTTTTTCCTCAGTTAGTCAGAACAAAAGTGGCAGATTTGTTACTGACTTGTTCAGATGACATTTTACTTCGAAGACGTAGAATCTGTGATTCCGAAGTTCAGTATCCACACCGGTGTGGTGACTGACAGCAAACATTAGATTTATAACTGCAATTGCAGGTTTCAAACAGAGATGGCGACAAAGAGGCAAAACTTACGGACAGCATCTTATGCTCACCAAGGCTGCATTTATTTGATCAAAAATACAGTCAAATAATTTGAAATAGTTTTTAATATTGTTACAATTTAAAATAACTATTTTCTATTTTAATATATTTTAAAGTGTAATTTATTCCTGTGATGGCAAAGCTGTTGTTTTACTCTGTCTTCAGTGTCACATGATTCTGCAGAAATCATTCTAATATGCTGATATTGTGCTCAAGAACCATTTCTTCTTATTATAACTGGAAGACCGGAAGTCTGTGATATTTAACAAACAACATAAGATACAATTAGCTGGGACAAAGCTCTATACCCCATCAGCAGGGAGGAGGAATGTGCAAAAGTGCTCCCTTGTACACTGAATCAGGGCTGTGTTTCCCAAAAGCATCGTAAGCCTAAGTTGATCGTATATCCATTGGTGGCAATGGAGCTACGATCAACTTAAGCTTACGATGCCTTTGGGAAACGCTACCCAGAGCAGTAGGGTTCTCATGAAAGAGATGTAATGTTTATAACATTCTATTTTGGACAAATAGTATGCAAAATGAGACACAGTTTAGCCATACTCTGCATTCTAGCAGTTCACAGTTCAGTCTTGATTGTGATGTGGCTTGGACCACACTATCTAACGCTCATACTAACAAGAGCTGATGAGGACACTAGTGAAACTTTGGAAATGATTTCACTTGAGGGCTCTTGACCAAGACCTCATGTAATATTCAAAGGCATGTTCTTAACATGCTGCAATCAGTGCTTTTAATTATATATATATTTTTATGCATAGCAAAATCTCAAAGTGAAGAAGGGAAATTGTAATCTGTGTTTAAATATAGTGTGTGTTCTTCACCATTGGATGAGATGTTTTTTGGTTCATAGATGATGTTCTTGTATACAGGTGTGCTGTGGAACTTGTCTTCGTGCGATGCTCTGAAGATGCCCATAATTCAGGATGCTCTGGCAGTGCTGACCAACACGGTCATTATTCCTCACTCGGGCTGGGACACCTCACCCCACCAGGACGACCGCAAACTGCACCTGCATTCCTCACAGGTGCTCCGCAATGCTACCGGGTGCCTCAGGTAAAGCTCCTAATTAATGTCAATCCAAGTATTTATTCAACATCTATTGTTTTTCATTTATATACAGGCACAGCATCACTTTAAGTTTCTATTTTTGCTCTTAAGAGGCTATATCTTTACTTAGAAGCAATTCATTGTTTTATTAGGTGATTATTCAAGAATTATTATAAGAATTATGCAAATATTATGTTAATGCCTCAGAATTTCCATCTTTCAAAATGACATGATATGATGAATTTGTGTCCCTTCAGAAATGTCACAGTATATTGGGGTCTCAGTGGGCAAAAGTACACAGCTGGATAATGGCTCTGTGCTTCTGTGTGTCAACCAAACACGCTTGCGAATGAGCTTTGAGGCTTTTCTAGGAGCCCTTCAACTGATAACTTAAGTTAATTGATTTGAATAAATAGATTCAGTTGCATTTGATGAATTTGGCTGGTCTCAGACTCTGTGCATTAAACCATTTTGTGATGGAGCTCGTTCTGCCACTTTAGTTGGATTATATTCTGGCCAGGATTGGTCTGATTCAACAATAGGATTTGGTCCACTGTGACTGTGGACCTGGTGGCATGCCAAAACCTTCCCCTTGTCCAATCCCCCCACAAAGCAATTACATATACTATTCTTTTAGATATTCTATTTGTATATAGCTTGATAACTAACTTGTTAGCCTGCATATACTCTACACAATTAAGTCTAACAAAAAGCCATTTGATGAACCAGAACAAAATATGGTCATGATGTGACAGGTTTTTTAATAAGGTTTTAAAAACAACGACTCCTTAGAGTCCAAAGGGGTAGGATTTGGATGGGGGGTTGGATTTGGCACAACACAGGCATGGGAAAACGTTTGGCATAGTGTCAAATGTTTATGTATCTGGCTAGTGGTTTAAAAAGCCTGTCTAGTCTGTCAATATGTTTGACTGCTGTGTGTTGTGGCTTTGTCATTTTTATCTATGTGATGAATGTGATGATCACGTTATTTCCACACGTTTAGGCTTTTCCATCGTAATGCTGTTGGTATTGTGTCATCATATTTTCCAGTTGCTTTTTATTTTTTGCTTACTAAATGGAAAGGAGCATTTTGATATCAAAAGCTATTAGGATCTCACTGGAAACATCAGATACTTTCGGAGCCCAGAAACATTTTACTTTAAAACTCAACTTGCCATTAACAACACTTTACATTTATAGCACATACTATATGCACATACTATACTCTCGCCCTTTGCACATCAGCGTTCAGGTCTGAAGCAGCAGGATTTTTGAAAGTGCTGAGTCACTCTTGGATTGCTGGACTAAGCTCCCTACGCCCAGCGTGATAATTAATCCTCTTCATGGATGGTTGAGGAACTAGAAGTCTGATTGAATATTTAATGGTTGGACACAGTTGCCACACCACCTGCAGCTGCCTGAGACACACAGATCTCTTAGAAGCTTCTTGGAGAGAGAGAGAGAGAGAGAGAGAGAGAGAGGACAGGATGTGGTCTTTGATTCCTCACAAGCGCCTTCGAATAAGACCCTGCTCAGATCAGACTTCCTGATTCAGGTCTCCCGAGGCTCCAGCTCTTTGGATTCTAGGCTTGTTGCTTTGAGGCATGTTGCTGGTGATTCATAAAGCTGATGTGTGAAATTCTTCTTCGTCGAACCTATAATGCCCATTTTACAAGATGTCTCTGGTGTCCCCAGAATGTGTCTGGGAAGTTTCAGCTCAAAATACCCCACAGATCATTTATTATAGCATGTCAAATTTTCCCCTATTTGGGTGTGAGCAAAAACACGCCGTTTTTGTGTGCCCCTTTAAATGCAAATGAGCTGCTGATCCCGGCCCGCTTTCCAAAAGAGGACGGAGCTTTAACAGCTCGTACACGAATGCTGCTAAGTGATGCAAAAGCAGCCCAACATGGCCTCGTCCCCTTTGTTGCATGTTCCCGGGGACAGGGTTATGTAAATTTTAGGGTTAATGATGTCACTAATACGGGAAGAAACTTGTTGTAGTCCCTACCAGCCGTTTTTTGTTGTAGTCCGTAAAAAGCAAATTCTTTAAAAGAAAATATCTCCCTTTGCATTAAACTTTGAGCGTCGTAACTTGATGTTGTTTATACTCTAGCAGCAACATTACACACTAACTAAAGTTAAAAAAGTGAAATCATAATCAACCACCCCTTTAAAATACTTTATCATATCGCAGAGTTGACTTTTCAGAGAGTATTAAAAGACTGCTTGCCATATATTGTTCTGTGTGAAAAGAACTTGAGGGGAAAAAGTGAATTACTACTCATTTCCATGAAAAGCTTATTGATGTTGAAGACCATATGCCCTTTGGTTGGTTTAGTATTGACTTGAAGCTCAAAACTGCCAAAATGTAATTAATGGTGTCGATAATACAACATTCGTGACATTGTATGCATGTGTGCGTTCTTGTGTTCTCTACAGGAATGTGAGTTCAGCCGGAGAAGAGGCCCGCCGAAGGATGAGAGAGTGTGAGGGTCTGACTGATGCGCTGCTCTATGTCATCCAGACAGCCCTGGGCACTAGTGAGATCGACAGCAAGGTTTGACCTTTCCCACCCCTGCCTTTCTACCAAAGTTTTATGCATTCAACGGAGCACCACAGAGAGTTCTAGCAGGATAATTGTGCGGTTTTTGCTCCCCAACCATTTTCAACACAGCACCAGAGTACTTCACTGTTAAATGTTTGATGAGATTGCAAACACAATGCAGAATATGCAAAAACTCTTCTGTGGAAAAAGCCAGTTCTGCTGAAAAAAAGCCTGTCTAGACCAGCTTAGTCTCAGATGGCACACCCACGGACCACCCACAGTCCGCTCACTCACCATCTAATGAATATCGCTCACAAAACTAGAAATAACTTTCTCGATCTGGGGTGCGTTTCCCAAAAGCATTGTCAGCCAACTATGGTTGCAAGTGACCAACATAGTTCAGTGATTATGTTAATGTTTCCAACAAACATTCACAAACAACATTGCAAAGTTTTGTGGTTGGAACAGCTCTCGACCTGTGGTTTGAAGCATAGTTTCTTGTTAGTATGACACATTTCTGATTGACTGACATTCCGCAGCTTCCAGATGTGATTGCACATAGGGTTTTTTTTTATCGGTCTGCGATGAAACACAGATTAAAGGGTTAGTTCACCCCAAAAGGAAATTTCTGTCATTACGTATTCACCCTTATGTCGTTCCAAACCCGTAAGACCTTCGTTCATCTTCGGAACACAAATTAAGATATTTTTGATTAAATCCTAGGGTTTCTGAACCACACATAGGCAGCAACATCATTGCACCTTTCAAGGCCCAGATAGTAAAGACATTGTTAAAATAGTCCATGTGACTACAGTGGTTCAACCTTAATGTTATGAAGTGAGGAGAATACTTTTTGTGCGCAAAAACAAAACTAAAATAATGACTTTATTCAACAATTTCTTCTCTTACCTGTCATTCTCCTATGCTTCTGTGTTCTACGTCAGAATGCCGACTCAGTATTGGTACTATTTAAGCGAGCCGTACCATGCAGTGGAAAAGCGGCAATTGATCAGTGGGTCTTCCATGATGATTTAGCTACTACAATGATGATGATAAACTTTATTAATCCCCTAGGGGATATTTACAATGGTCTACAATGATTTAGATTTATCACTACAATGGTCAAGCAGGTTTGCCTGCAGATATAAATGTTTGCTTGTGCAGGTTACAAACTAGCATTGCCTACCTAAGTCTAGTTAAAATCATCTTGGATGCTTTAAAACGGGTCCAAACCAGTAGTTTTTTCCAGCAGGGACAATAGACATTGTATCAGACAGACACATTAGGTTTTGTTTTGGCTCCTCTAATTGCTTTTACCACCAACAATGTTGTACAAAACAACTGCTCTTCATAACTGCAGTTGCTATTAAGAGAGGTTTATGGTAATTACACAGATAAAGTAATGCCGCGACACACCTCTCTATAGTGAGTCCATGTTTTGTTTGATTTTCGAGGGGTCTCTGTTACTGGCATAATACTTTGTGAGAACAAGTTTGAATGAGGGAAAAAAGAGTGTCACACTTTAATCCCTCTGAAAGCATTTACAAGATCAAAGTCGTCCTCTTTGTTTTTCCTGCCTCACTGCTCATCACAATAGGATTAGTTCTCCAGCTCTCCACTGGATTCCGTCCAGAAGACTAATCTAACAAGAGACTATTAAGAGTTCAGAGCACAATAAAGCACAGCCTTCACAAACAGGACAGATTGTCTTGCAAATAGAAAAAGACATTTCGATATTTACTGTGTCAAATAAAGTCAAACTTATGGAGGTGTGTTACGGTGAATTCCAAAACAGAAGTCTCCCACTTGCAGGTTTTTCCATGTTTTGCAATTTTTGTAATCTGTAAACGTTCTTTTTCCCCCACTCTTTGCGCATCAATCGTGTCCCCTTCTAGACCATCGAGAACTGCGTGTGCATCCTGCGGAACCTGTCGTACAGGTTGGCGGCAGAGACGTCTCAGGGGCAGCAGATGGGATCGGAGGAACTGGACGGGGTTCTGTGCACCGATGCCAGCGGGAAGGATGCGGAGAGCTCCGGCTGCTGGGGCAAGAAGAAAAAGAAAAAGAAGAGCCACGATCAGGTGGGCCGGGGGTTTTTATCCCTGCAGCTGCTGGCAATTAGCATCACTTAGCAGCATTCGCGTACGGGTCGCCTGCGTCGACACTCGTCCTCCTCCAGTGGATAATTACGTATTTTCCAGGCTGATTTCATTTAGTTTCTGAAAACAGATGAAGATAGGGGCATCGGGAGTGTTTGTTCAGCATTTGCATGGGATGAATAGCGAGGTAAAAGGTGGCATTACTTTGCATTGTGGCTTTTAAATAACTAAATTGTCCGTGAGTCATCAGTTCCTTTAACAACGATGCAAATGCACATCTGGCTGTGTGACAGTTTGCCCTGTCTATTCAATTACTCTGTATCCTAAACAACTAGTGAGCTTTATCTTTGAATATTTCACAAATACACAACAAAGTACAGTGTTATTTCCCTTTACCATGGCCACTTTAATTATCTTGGAGTGCCTTGTAAATACTGTAGGGTATGAATAATCATTCTGTACAATGGTATGATCATCTAATTAGCATCAGTGCACATGTCACATTGAGCTGTTGTGCTAAAGCAGGCAAAATACAGCAAGTCAGTTGAGTCTGGCTTATAACATTCCCTAGTCCTGTTTCCCCCTCTTCTCCCCATCATTTCCTGATGCCTCTGTACTGTCTTTATAAATAAAAGTGGACAAAAATAAAATCGCATCTGGCACTTTCCATGAATAGGGTACAATTTGGTGTCCCATTACAATTTGGCACAAATCCCATGGCACAAACCCCCTCCATCCTCTTTAAATTTAGATTTTTGGCCTGTTCCATCTCCACTGCATCTAGCAATTAAAATACAACAGTGTCATAATTTTTTGCTGATTGATATTCAGTTCATTGTTGTAAAAACATACACTACCGTTCAAAAGCTTGGGGTAAAATTTTGAACTTTTTTTTGAAAAAGAATACTTTTATTCAGCAAGGATGCATTAAATTGATCAAAAGTGACAGAAATATTTTGTAATGTCTTTACTATTTCAAATAAATGCCATTATTTTGAACTTTCTATTCAACACAGAATGCGATGTATCACAGTTTCCACAAAAATGTTAAGCAGCACACATTAATAATAATAAGAAATGTTTCTTGAGCAGCAAATCAGCATATTAGAATGGTTTCTGAAGGATCATGTGACACTGAAGACTAAAATAAAAGCTGCTGAAAATTCAGCTTTGACATCAAAGAAATAAAGTACATTTTAAAATATTATGAAATAGAAGATAGATATTTTAAATTATAATAATATTTCATGACATTTCTGTTTTTACTATATTTTAGTTTAAATAAATGCAGCCACTGTAAACTTTTAAACTGTAAACTATTTTTTAAATAAATATTATTTGTTTTAATTACAAAAATGTAATTTTAAAGTTTTGTCCCACTGTTTGTGCTCAACCTCTTCTAACCAGCCTTTGGTCCCAAGTTAGCGAGTCCCTCCCGAGTGGCATTAATAAAATTAGAAACTCTGTTACTCTTTCTGGTATAAAGTTTTTTTTTCCATTTAAACTTTGTTTCTATTCAGTTTGTTTATTTAATTTATTTATTCATTGCTAGCAAATAAAACCACAAAACTCAGATTTAAAGGGTTAGTTCAGCCAAAAATGAAAATTATCCCATAATTAACTCATCCTTAGGCCATCCTAGGTATATATGACTTTCTTCTTTCACTCAAACACAGTGAGAGTTATATTAAATTAAATATTCTGGCTCTTCCAAGCTTTATAATGGGAGTGAATAGTAACTGAGATTTTCAAGCCCAAAAATTGCATCCATCCATCATAAAAATAATCCACATGGCTCCAGGCGGTTAATAAGGCCTTCTGAAGTGAAGCAATATTTTTTGTAAGAAAAATATCCATATTTATAACTTTATAGACTATTTGGTTTGACTGAAATAAGAAATTCATATACACCTAGGATGGCTTGAGGGTGAGTAAATTATGGAATAATTTTCATTTTTGGGTGAGCTAACCCTTTAAGGGTAAACTTTATTCAGACGTCAAATATTGCTAAAAGGTTTGCATAACTGCAACTTAATTTGATGATCAATATTTTTGGAGGTTGAGCACCTTCTTTCTCTGACCATTCTTTTTTTAGTCCAGGCTCTATTTTGTACCTTATATGTGTACAGGTTTCTGTACATGATGCCTTTCTCAGTAGTACCACTTACAGATATTTTGTCTTGTGTAATGACACTCGCTCTGTCTCTGCTTTCAGTGGGATGGTGTTGGGCCTTTCCCAGACTCCAGTGACCCTCCAAAGGGACTACAGATGCTGTGGCACCCGTCCATAGTGAAACCATACCTCACTCTGCTGTCTGAGTGCTCGAACCCGGACACACTGGAGGGAGCGGCTGGGGCTCTACAGAACCTGGCAGCGGGTAGCTGGAAGGTAGGCCCCACCTTAAAACCTGTGAGTAACCCTGCACCTGAAGAGCCACGAACCAACCAGACTGGCTCTGGCACACACCACCATTATAACCGACACAAATACACATTCATTCTTCAGTTTGTCAAGGTCATGGAGTTCTACAAACAGCAAACCTTCAGAACATGGTGAACTTTATCAAAAACAAAGTCTCTTTTGAGAGTACACAACCAGTGTATGATAGCTTCAGACTCACATCTTCAAATGGATACAATGTAAGAAAAGAGCTGAATTCTCACTCAGAGTGAATCAAGTATTCTTGCAATCTTCTGTTGTCCTCATTTTCTGCTAATTTTTTACAGAAAAGGGAACAACAAACAGTGATGTGACATTACAATCCACTTTATGGCACATTACATGCAAAGCTGACACAAATCTCATTTGTTTCTGTTCAGTAGATGTATTGATAATCATTTTGCGGGACCCTTTTGTTCATTTTCTGTGCCTGTAGTGGTCGGTGTACATCCGTGCTGCAGTTCGGAAAGAGAAAGGGCTGCCCATTCTGGTGGAGTTGCTGAGAATAGACAATGACCGGGTGGTGTGTGCCGTGGCAACAGCTCTCCGAAACATGGCCCTTGATGTCAGGAACAAGGAGCTCATAGGTAGGTTCAGGACATGGAAGTGTATTTGCCTCAAGCTAACATTTTCTCTTTGACTCCAGTAGAGCCGAATGCCGCAGAGGTACGTGTACCCCTCAATTACTTGTAAGGCAGAGGCCTTTCAAGATCTATTTCTTTTTGTGTGTAAGTGTGTGTATTTGTTATGTGTGTATCAGTGTAGCATTTCTAGTCAGGTACTGCAGTGAGGCGAGGTGGCATTGTTTGAAAGGCTGCTCACGACACTAACAGACTATTGATCTTTTTAATAGTTTGTGTATTCTGATGGGCCCCCGTGTCTCCATGACAACCGCTCGCACTCTTTCAGTCTGGTCTCGGCCCTGCGTGAGTTCGAAGGCATGTGAATCTCTTTTGGAATATAGGGCAAGAGGAACGGCATAAAACTGTACAAATGTCGAGACGCCGGCACTCTCTGAATACTGATCCTGTGGGTTCTTTGTGGATAGAGTTGTTGAAATCAGTGATGAAGCAGGCAAAGCTGCAAGTGCACATGGGAACCTTTCTTTCATGTAACTTCAATGCATACCGGTTGAAAGCAGTTTTGTAGCGCAGGTTGTTGCTTAGAGAATTAGCTTTCCATTGGGAATGGGTATTTCGCGGTCACGTTAAGTGTAAGCGAGCTGAGGGATATCAGGCGCTTTGGCATTTCCAGTGCTGCAGTTGTTGCAGCCTTGAGGTTCAGCGCATTTAAAGTGCTTCGCATGCCCACGGTAGCATCTGAATCCAAAAATCTGCATCTCTGAAAAGGCCTCTGGTCGTCACACCTCTTCTCTGACTTTTCTTTTCTGTTCATCTCATCTACGCAACCCAAAGGCAAGTATGCCATGAGGGATCTGGTCCATCGGCTACCGGGGGGCAACAATAACAACAGCACCGGCACCGGCGGCAGCAAAAGCATGTCCGATGACACCATTACAGCGATCTGCTGCGCTCTGCATGAAGTCATCACCAAGAACATGGAGAACACCAAGGCCCTTCGTGATGCCGGCGGCATTGAGAAACTCATCGGCATTGCCCGCAGCAAAGGAGACAAGTTAGTATCTTGGTGTTCTGTAAAATGATCACGATCAGTTAGAGTATGTAGACAAAACCAGATTTTACCCTATTATATCCTGTAGAATTAGGCATATTTAAAGGGTTAGTTCACCCAAAAATGAAATTTCTGTCATAAATTACCCTCATGTCGTTCCACACCCGTAAGAACTTCGTTCATCTTCAGAACACAAATATGTGTATATGACTCGTCCATAGAAAGCAATATAATCAACACTTTCAAGGTCCAGAAAGGTATTAAAGACATCATTAAAATAGTTGACGTGACTGTAGTGGTTCAAACATAATTTTATGACGCGACGAGAATACTTTTTGTGCGCAAAAACAAAACAAAAATAACAACTTTATTCAACAATATCTTCTTTTCTGAATGTCATTTTGGAGAGATAAACCTATTCATCTCCTCAGCATTTACTGTAGATGTTATTGTATTTATCTTATTCCCATTAGAGTTTTGGTACATTTGAATACAACATCATTAAAGAAATTTATGCAAAAGTTGTGTTGAACTCGAATACATTTTTACTGAGATATTTATAATCTATGTCTAGCCAGCAGATGACTATGCTGTTTGTTTATATTGCTGAGAATGTACTTTCTATAAAGTTTCTTTATTGTAATACAGGGCTTATTAAGCTAGTTTGCTCTAACTGCAAAAATAATGAAGCAATCCATTATATTAGTAGCCAAAGAAATGGATGAGAAACTGTATATTCACTAGCATTTTCTCTTCAATGTTTCCCTGCAGACACACACCGAAGGTGGTGAAAGCAGCATCTCAAGTCCTCAACAGTATGTGGCAGTACAGAGATTTGCGAAGCCTCTATAAGAAGGTAATGAATTCTGAAGATCTCGCTGTTCTCACATCTATTACATTTGCACCTATATACTTTTGAATGGGCATCAGTGGAGAAAGAGGCTTTTTGTTGCCAAATGGTGTAGTTATAGCTTCTAGCAGCAGGTGCAAACTGGCCCATTCTGACCCCTTTTATTTATCTAAATTATTTTAAAGGAATTCTATTTTGCATGAAAATCTATGGAAGCTTGTTTCTGCCACTGAATAAAAAAAAAAAAAATTGCGACTTTTTTCCTCACAATTGCGAGTTTATATCTCACAATTCTGACTTTGTAACACGTAATTGTGACTTTATATTGTAATTCTGACTTTATAACATGCAATTGTGAGTTATAAAGTCGTAAAAAAAAGCATTTTTTCCCATCAGAATTGGACTTTATAACTTGTAATTTATATCTCACAATTCTAAGAAAAGAAGTCAGAATTTAAGTTTCACAATTGTCAGAAAAAATTCTGACTTTATTTCTCACAATTCTGACTTTATTTCTCGCAATTGTGAGTATTCTGGCATTATAACTTGCAATTTGAAGTTTATATCTCGCAATTCAGAATTTTTTTTTTTAGAATTACGAGATATAAACTTGCAATTGCAAGTTGTAAAGCCAGAATAAAAAGTTGCAAATTACATTTTTTTTTTTTAATTTAGTGGCAGAAACAAGCTTCCATAAAAATCTGCATTACAAATGCATGAAAATCAGTTTTGTGTTTTTTTTCTATCTGTGTATGTCATATACTTGTAACCAGGAGGTTTTGATGAGTGTTGTTTCAGGATGAATAGATGTTCCTCTTTATTTTTATGACAGGATGGCTATTCTCAGTATCACTTCATTGGCTCCTCATCTACAATTGAGAGAGACAGACAACGACCTTATTCCTCCTCTCGCACTCCATCTATCTCTCCTGTGCGGACTTCGCCCAATAATCGATCAGGTGAGAGCCGTTCCACTTTCCTCAATTTTGACAACAAGTGATTTCATTGATATTTCCTTTGCACTCTATCATCAACATCTTTATCTCCTTGTCAGAAGTAGATTAGAGGAATTGAAAAAGTACTTGGGATGATCAAAAGTGGGTTGTATGAACAACTAGTTAACTAATCAGTTTGTAATAGGATGGTTTCAGATGGGTGGTGTGCATCAGGATGGAA
Organism: Anabarilius grahami; assembly: GCA_003731715.1. Taxonomy (NCBI): domain Eukaryota; kingdom Metazoa; phylum Chordata; class Actinopteri; order Cypriniformes; family Xenocyprididae; genus Anabarilius; species Anabarilius grahami. The sequence continues at coordinate 3,851,558 of RJVU01044706.1, forward strand.
CAAAACACCAAGGTTTCGAGACACATGAAACTACTAACTAACCACAATGCATGAGGTGCTCAAAAAAGGCATGCAATTTGTCAGAGAGCACACTAACTAAAGCATCTAAAACAAATTGACCTCACTAATCAGCTAGTCATTTGTTGGAGAATTAGCCAACTAGTCGTTCATCGTGACTAATCCCAAAGTAGTACAATTAACAGGACAAAAAAATGTGGCTATGCCATCACATGATCAAAGAGGGAACACAGGTGTCATGATCAGGGTACATCCTGATATTTGTCCATTTCTAACTGAAGGCAAGACAGAGAATACAGTACTGTCTGTCAGGGCGCCATGCATATCCTAATTACACAGCGCTACAGAAGAGTCTGTTCTGCTTAATTAATACGCTTTGTTTAGCAGGCACTGTCTGTTCTCTAGTTGTTTCATATATCAAAGTTTATTTAGTAGATTCTGCTTTTGTACTCATTTTATGTTTAATAGTGCTGCCTGCATCATCACCAGTCTGTGAGAAATCTTAAATTAAAATGCTCATTATGTTTATTCAAATGTAGACTAAGGGCAACCTGAATATTAAGTGCTCATAATGTCCTCACATATCATGGGACAAACAAAGAGGGGGCAAATTTATTCTACTTACTGCTCGGGAGGGTGTAGTGGGGAAATATCCCAAATGAGAATCTCACACCTTTTAAATTGTGCAAGTTGTAATTCTCAGGGAACTGAAAATCAGTAAATTTGCAAGTAAAATGGCCATCCAGAGGAGTAGACTGTGTACCGGCTGACAAAGTCATGCTGAAAAGAGCAAGAGCACAGAATCTGCCCTCAAAATCCGATTCATTAACACCCAAATAATTAAATGATGGCACATAAGTAACTCTTCTGATATAATGAAATGCTTTTGTTGTAAATTAATCTTTTCTTTTAATAACTGAGGACATTATTGGGTGGTTTCTTCAACTGTGGGCACTTGTAAATCCCAAGGGTTTTATTAAGACTTAACAGATTTCATTTTACTTTTTGTGATACTGTATGAAGGACACATTAAAACTCTGGAGACTTTATTATTATTATTATTTGATATTTTTCAAATGCATTTTATGTATAAACATTAGTTTTACCCTTGCCTGACTTTAAAACTATATGAAAAACCATCACAAAAATACATTGTTACATAACATTATTGGGTGAATTATAGCAATTTTACTGAAATTACGGCAGTTATGTTGTATTTTATGTCGTCACATTTCCTCTGCAACAAATGTATGTGTTTATAATATAATGTCATTAAACTGTGATTTGTGTTTTCACTTTGAATGTTTATTAAGTTAATATAATATTTTAAGTTAATCACTTTTATAAAGTGTTGTAATGAAGTGTTACCTTCTATAAATCACATCTTGGATCACATATCCTGACAGAAAGCTTTCCTAAACACAAAAGTGACACGAAAGGTGAAACAAATTATTGCCCAAGGAACGAGTGAGAAGCCCAGACAAAACCAATCAATTACCTGACCAATTCCATTTAGCAATTAGGAGCAGAGCGCTGACACTTGTTTGCCTCAAAAGGCAACAAGAGAATTGCTTCATTACAGCAAATGAGTTTTTTATGTAAAATAAAAGATCCCTTGATGGAATGAGATCTTATTGTACTTTCAAATGCGTCAAGACACTTTCGCCTGAACAAACAGGCTGTTTTTCCCCTCACTGATTGTTGGTTGTCTTGCCATGTTTTTTAGCAAGTGCCCCCACCTCACCTCGAGAAATGATGAGCTTGAAGGAGAGGAAGACAGACTATGAGACAACTGGAACCAATTCTGGTTACCATGGAAACAAGGGCGAGCACACCTCCAGAAAAGATGCGATGGCAGGTAAGGCCGCAGTTCGGAGTCGTCCAGCGAGAGGTTAAAGCTTCCTTATAACCGCAATCAAATGACTGACAGATTCGACAATGATTTTCAGACAAACCATCAAGTATACCATAAACAAAGGTAGCGAATTACACCTGAGTGCTGTAATTAGTATCAGTAACAGTGTAACACTTTTATTTCACAGACGGTTTGTCTGATATCTCACCCTTGCATCTTGGTGTGAAGTCCTTTACTTCAACAAAAATCATGAACTGCAATTCATATATCTGCACACCTGTTTTAGGCAGACATTTTCTGTACCTGTAGAAAAAGTCAAAGTACCTACCAGTCCTCTGAGAATCTTTATAATTCACTGTCTTTGCAGCTCAAATCTCAAGTGGAACATCTACACTGTTCAGAGGTGCTTACATGTCTCCTGGTGATGACATCAAACATAACCAGGTGATTTCAACCACATTACACAGTGTTGTAATATGTAGCTCATACTGATATTTTGGTAACGCTTTACAATAAGGTCTCATTACTTAACGTTAGTTAATGTATTAACTAATAATGAGCAATACATTGGTTACAGTATTTATTCATCTTTGCTAATGTTAGTAGTAAAAACACACCTCTTCATTGTTAATGTTAGCTTAAGTCCAGTAAATAATATTAACAGATACAACTTTGGTGACACTTTATTTTAAGGTGATGTAGTTACACGTTACTACATGTACTTACTATGGTAATAACAGTAAATTATAAGTAACTAACCCTAAACCAAACCCTAACCATAACCCTATAGTAAGTGCATGTAGTTATTTAATTCTACTCAGTACTTGAGTAAGTACAATATAACTACTTCCCCTTCAAATAAAGTAACCACAACTTTTGATTTTAATGGATTAGTAAATATTGAAATGAACAATAACTAAGATTAATTTTTAGTTCATTTTAACTAATATGTAGTTAACTAATGTTAAGAAATGGAACCTTACTGTAATGTTTTACTGAAAAATATCTGTATATCATTATTAATTTTATTTTGAAAAGATTTCAGTTTTGCTTTTTTGCAGTTTTTCTTTTTTTTCTTTTTTTTACAGAAATTATAACTTCAAAATGTAAGCCTGTCAAGGATTTTAAAAAAAAGTACATATACAGTCATGTGAAAAAGAAAGTACACCCTTTTGAATTCTGTTGTTTTACGTATCAGGACATAATAAAACAATCGCCTGCTCTTTAGCAGGTCTTAAAATTAGGTAAATACAACCTCAGATGAACAACAACACATGACATATTACACTGTGTTATTATTTATTTAACAAAAAACAAAAAAAACAAGATGGAAAAGCCATGTGTGACAAACTAAGTACACCCCATGATTTATACAACCACCTTTAGCAGCAATAACCTGAAGTAATCATTTTCTGTACGACTTAATCAGTCTCTCACATCGTTTTGAAGGAATTTTGGCCTACTATTCTCTACACCGTTGGTTCAGTTCATTGAGGTTTGTGGGCATCTGTTTAAGCACAGCTCTCTTAAGGTCCCACCACAGCATTTCAGTCGGGTTTAGGTCTGGACTTTCACTGGGCCATTGCAACACCTTGATTCTTTTCTTTTTCAGCCATTCTGTTGTAGATTTGCTGGTGTACTTGGGATCATTGTCCCATTACATGACCCAATTTCCACCAAGCTTTAGCTGTCGGACAGATGGCCTCCCATTTGACTCTAGAATACTTTGGTATGCAGAGGACTCAATGACTGCGGGATGCCCAGGTCCTGCAAAACAAGCCCAAATCATCACCCCTCCACCACCATATTTGACAGTTTGTATTGGAGGTGTTTGTGCTGATATGCTGGGTTTGGTTTTGGCGCTGTGCATTATGGCAAAACTTCTCAACATTGTTCGAGAAGTCTTGTGGTTTGTTCAGATGCAACTTTGCAAACCTAAGCTGTGCTGCCATGGCTTTCTCCTGGCAACCCTTCCAAACAAGCCATACTTGTCCAGTCATTTTCTAATTGTACTGTCATAAACTTGATCATTTAACATGTTAACTGATGCCTGTAGAGTCTGAGGTGTAGTTCTTGGGCTGTCTGCAGTTTCTCTGAGCATTGCACGGTCTGACCTTGGGGTGAATTTGCTGGGACGTCCACTCCTGGGAAGATTGGCAACTGTATTGAATGTTTTCCACTTGTGAATAATCTTCCTTACTGTTAGTAGAATAATGGACTTCAAATTGTTTGGAAATGGCCGTATAACCCTTCCCAGATTGATGGCAGCAACAGTTGCTTCTCTAAGATCATTGCTGAAGTCTTTCCTCCTTGGGATTGTGTTAACACACACCTGAATGCTCCAGACCAGCAAACTGCCAAACTTCTGCTTTTATAAAGTTGATCACACTTGCTGATGATCAATTAATCAAAGGCATTTGATTAGCAGCACCTGACTGCTACTTACCCTCTTAATTCCTTTAGAAGCAGTAAGGGGCCGTTCACACAGAGCGTGTTTTTCTATTCCAATGCGCTACTTTCCCATAGTTTTTCTATGTAAACGCGCTTGACAGACGTGCATCACCGTTATGGTCACATCTCCCATCTTTTGCAGCGCCTCGCACATGAGCGCTGCATTTTTAAGATGCCGTGTCATGTTAAAAGAATTTCAACTTTAAGGCCCGGAACACACCAAGACGACGCCGACGAACTAGTGGTGACGAAAGCAGACTGCGGGGTTGGCTCACCGGACGGCCAAGTAGCACGTCCATTCTGCGCCTGCGTAAGAAGAAATGCCTTTCTGTACCAGCAGGTGGCAGTAGCTGAACAGCCAACCAGAATGATCAGATGGCCCGACTGACCGACGAGCTCAGACTCCGATTCAACATGTCGAATCGGCTGAAAAAAAGCCAACAAGGACCAACTTCAGCCGACGGTGTGGAACACACTGAGACAGGCCCGGATTGGCTAATCGGGAGCACCGGGAGAATTCCCGGTGGGCTGGTCTGTTTTTTAGGCCGCGAGGGCCAGTGTTGTCATGGCACTGTGTTGAAATATGATCTAGAATATGTCAAAGCGGCCAAATGTACTAAGCTGAGTAGCCTACCTTTTTCCTTAAAACCAGTCAGTGGCGGATTTAGGCATGGGCAACATGGGCAACGGCCCAGAGCGGCATCTTTCCGGGGGCAGCCCGGGGCACCCGCGCAAGAAAAAAAAAACGAATGCGTGATCAGGGTTTTACCATTCATTTGCACGTAACGTCAATGATATCATGTCACCCTGTGGGTAAATTAACCTGGTCGGGAGGGACTCTGAGTGTGCGCCCGGAGAAGACAGCGCACTTAAAAGTAGGCTATACGAGAAGAAGGGATGAGGTGACGTCTGTAGGGAGAGCGGAAGGGGAGCGGGACAAGTTCTAAATCAATACTAAATTATGGTAAGACAAAAGGTCTAAACCACCGGAGGCCGATTTAGGTAAATAAATGAAAAGGAAGAGGGGAAACATGCAAAAGATAAAGGCATGCTTGCAAATTTTTTTAAATAACATGAATTTTTAACTACCGTCACTAGATGCCTAGAGAATTAATCAATGGTTCACATTATAAAATCATTATTATAACAATAAAAATCACTCTATATCAAATGTTATCATTTTTTGTACTATAATTTTTTTATTAAAAAAAAATTTTCAGTAGAGAACAGTACAGTCGTGAATTAAAGTGGGCCGCCGCCGGTCTAAGGCATGAAACTTCAGGGCTGAAAATGAGTCCCACTCCGGCCCTGCACTGAAAAAACTTAGTCGGCCGACGAACAAAAACTGCCCGACAGCCGACCGTCGGCTTGGTGTGTTCGGGGCTTTACACGCTCATCAATGTCAATTCCAAAACAGTGGACCAATCAGAAGAACTCGTAGGCGGGGCAAGCGTTGCGAGCTTCTGTTTACAACAGCAAGTTGGCATGACAACTGTTTTATTTGACAACATGACAGAGGAGGCGCTCATTATTATCTTATTTTCTTTTTTTCCATGTCAAAACTCATATCAATTAATTCTGCTGTTTGCCTATTTCTATTATTTCCGTTATTGTCGTTATTGCATCACGTCTCAAAAGTGCATCTCGAGCCCCCCGCGTTCTACACTGCACTTTTTTAAAACCCATTCCTGAGCGCTGCGGCTCTCGTCTTTAGACGCAAAGACGCGTTCTGTGTGAATGGCCCCTTAGGGTGTACTTAGTTTGTCACATATGGCTTATCCATTTTGGCCTAGTTTTTGTTAAATAAACCATGACACCGTGTAATATAGTCATGTGTTGTTGTTCATCTGAGATTGTATTTACCTCATTTTAAGACCTGCCAAGGACCAGATGATTTTTTTTATTATGTCCTGATACATAAAACCATACAGTTCAAAGAGGGTGTACTTTCTTTTTCACATGACTGTGGATTAAAATGATAATTAAGCCAATTAATCCCTATGATTTTTTTCTGTTCCTTTTTGGTGTGTGGATGAAGTAGGCCTACTTCAGTCTTTTTGATTGCACTGTGGGGGTGCCGAAAACAAAACATACATCCATTGCCGTTTAATTTTATTACACAGAAAGGAAGGAATGTTCTTAATTTGAATTGTAAATTAGATTCTTAGTTTCTGAACTACCACATAACACATTTACGTCACTTACAGCCCTTATGCTCTCATTATTTCCGTCAGGTCTCCGCTCAAGGCAACCCTCCAGAGGCCTACCCTCCCTTCCAAACTCCCCCAGGAGCCAACTTCGAGGAGCCGTACTACGAGGACCAAGCGCATAAACGCCCCCCACCTGCCGCTGACGGCACCATGCACCTGGGACTGAAGTCCACGGGGAACTACGTGGACTTTTATTCGGCATCCCGCCCGTACAGTGAACTCAACTACGAGACGAGCCACTACCCTGCCTCGCCGGACTCCTGGGTGTAGAGGCACAGAGGCAGGCTGGAGGCTGGCCTATGGACACCATACACAGAGACCAGCCCAGCATGTGCATGAACACTAGTAGACATCTCACACGCGTAAACCTTCAGTTCGGTTCACTGCTCGCACCACAGTGGGCTGCCACTCGGCCAGTAAGCGAGGTTAGGAAAGTGCTTGAAGAGAGAAGTTTTTAGGAAAGAAGCTTAAGGAATGTGTTTTACCGAACGGACCACTTGAACTTTCATGTTTTTCGAAGCAGTGGAGGGAATCGAAAGGTAAACGGGAAAGTGGAAGATGCTGTATGTGGCGCAGAGGTGGGACAGTTACGTGAAGCACAAAAATCAACATTCGACACAAGCTAAGGAAGTAGTTTTCACAATTTTTTTTGACATTTCTTTATGTTAAACCATGCTTTTTATGGAGTGCTCTGTTACACTCTTAGCCTTTATATATTTTATTTGATTTATTTTTATTATTTGCTTGTTTTTGTACCTCCTTTTTAACTTCTTAAGTCTGGTGTAAAGTACTTGTTGTATATTACAGATGTAGATACAAGGTGCATTGTGTATATTACGCAAAGACTACTGTGTCCTCCCATGTGGCTCAATATATCATTTTATTTTCCTGTATTTTAAAAGAGAGAGGAAAATACACTCACTGAACTCCAGCGTCCTGTTCTATGGGTAAGAAAAGCATATAATTCAGAGGTGTCGTTTGCTCTAATGTGTTTTTTCCCCGTTTTTCTGAGAGGAAACTACTAATAACTGACGACAGAGCATCACTGCCTGGACAGAGTTTACCACCAATAATAAGAACATTTTCAGGCCTATCTGTCAGTTTGTTTTCTTTTTTTCACAACTGTACTGACATGAAGACTGGTCATTCCACAAGCCATCGAGTGATCTGTGCTTAGTTATGTGCCAAATGTGGTAATCCCTGACCCAAGGGGTGCTATAGAGCTGCCGTTGAAGTTACATTTAACGACAAGTCACTGGTTCTATCGACGCCTGTTTGTAAATGCTTTTTTTTTTAAATGTGTTTCAACAGCATTCACACTGTAACAAGAAATGGAGGGACACAGTCTTTGACAGCTACTTCCCCTCCAAAGATGTACAATTAGTTGACGCTGTGTTGTAAAATAGACATTTGCAAAATCTGCTTTTTTCTTCCAGAAAAATCAGTGGTTCTTAAGCTCATCGTAGACAAATCTGTCAATAGAGTATGGATATATATATTATATAAATACAAAATATATATATACTTTTTATGTGCAGATGTGGATGTCACCTAACGCAGAAACATTGCAAGGAAAAAATGCTAGTTAAAAAAAGCATAGGGTTTTGTTCACCTTAATTTCTAACCAGATGTTGACCTCCTGTTGTCATGTTGTTGCTGTGTAAAAGAGGTGAGACCAGGGCTCAGTGAGGGCAGATGTGATAAAGCTTCTAATGTTGACTTGAAAAGGTGCTAAAACAATGCTCTAACACCTTTTGGCCTATGTTGCTACCTTTTTATTAATGCCTTTTGAATGTTTCATGTCCTTAGTAAAATGGATGCCACTACAATTAATAGCTTTGATCTAGAAGGAGAGCTGTGCGTATAGACACACCTCTTGATTTTCATTTTTTCTCGCTTAGGTAATTGCCTATACCTAATCTCAGGTCATCTTATTGCAGGAGAAGATGGGTGAACATTCCTCTATTGACAACGGAGAACAAAGAATGACACATCCCTGTTTTTTTTTTTCTGTTTTTTTGTGATTTTCCAACCTTAAAATTAAAATCTGGTGAATTTTAGGACGGTATGATGCTAGCCCTGGTCTTCCCTTCATGTCAGTTTACACTTAGAGGTAATTGTCAGATGCAAGGATTGAGGATAATCCCTAAACTCACATATCTTCAGCACCATCGATAGTGAACGTCTGAGAACAAGCAAAATATCTGTGAAAATGTAGACATATCAGACAACCTGTATTGAAGATGTAAGTAAAACTTTTTTTCTGTTGCTAGACAAAGTGTTTGAGAGAATTGTGAACCTTTTTAATGCCAGGTTGCAACTGCTATATAAACTAATGGAGAATCACTGTTTTGTGATTTATTTTGTTCTGTGTCTGAGTTATTTCTTCCAATATCGAGGTTTTCTTAGGGAAGATCTGACACTGGCATGCACTTTATTGCCAGGTTTGTTTTAAAATATATATATATCCACTTGTATTACATCCAAACCACTTTATTTTTTTATTTAAAAAGATGCTTTCAACACTTTAACAGCACTGATTTTTCCATGTATTTTGTATTGATTTAGTCAACAGCATTTATTGTGTTCTAGACATCAGCACTTACACATGAGAGATTTCTGTTACCTTGTACTGGCGTTAGTTTTCAATTTATTGTATTTTTGATGGAATTCCTAGATAGCTATCAGAGGCCAGGCGGGCAAGCTGCGAGCTCCTGTTAGGGTTTCATCACGACTGTTTCATTACCATTTTCCCCACAGAGAGTTATTTTGACATTGACAGGGTATGTGCTTCTCACTTTGTCCTGAGAACCAGTCTGCAGTATAAAAAAAGTGTGACAGGCGCTAAACGACATCTCATGCCTACAGCTCTGAAACACCAAGCCCTCCACGTCCATTCATTTCAATCTCATCAATGCTAATGCGTATAAGAGTATTAATCCATCTACAGCTCAGTTTGATGCATAGAAATGTGGTGATGCTATGATGTGAGTGTTGATTTTATTGCTAATGTAAGTGCGTAAGAATGTGTCGTTCGACACGAATATTAAAGAAATGCATTTAGAGAGCGGAAATGGCCATAGCCTATGTCTGGATTGTGTGTTTTGAGAACATTGCCTTAACTGACTAGATGTAATACTGACCCCTACTGGAAGTTTACTGCCCAATACACTCTGCATTGCTGGTATTGCTTTGTTATTAAAGGATTGTAACGCTATAGTTTGACATATTTATCACTGACATGTCTAATAACAAACCATATATTTCAAATCTTCACCAATATGTGACTACGAGTACGAGCTCTCTCTAGCACTGTCTATTTGAGCTGATTTAAATATGTTTCTCTTTACAAACTGTTTTCTTATTTAAAGAGTTTACTTTTTATCAATAATACCTCATTTCATTATCAAATTAATTCGTCACCCGGTTTGAACACAAGTGGTGCTCACTGCAAAGGCAAATGATGTCCTCGCTGGATCTATTTGTTGGGGTAAGGTTAGGGTGTGGCTGGACCTTCAAGCTCCACCCATATACGCCCCAGAGTCGGGGCGGGGCTGGATGTCAAGCTCCACCCACTGGCTCTGAACATATGCAAAGACTGTAGACGTTAGTCAGGGTACCGCCCTTTTTTTATTGACAGAAACGAAAATGAGTCTGTGAGGGACATAATACATTGCGTTCAATGGATTGTACTGTTGTTTAACAACAATCCAATTGTTCAGCTCATGAATGTCTTTCCAGGGAGAGAAAAAACACCATAAAACAGTTTTAAATGTTGTGAGTTGCGAAAATTATGTGATCTATCTAGGACAGCCTCGTCTTCATCTGTGTTAAATTCAATACGGCGTCTAACCTGACTATGGTCTATTGCATTATTTCGGTGTTATGAACGTCCTTGATAAATATGTTGTTTATCGTTTTAGCAGCTTCTTTATATAACACTCCCTTTCATAAATTTCAGAGCAATATAAAAAGCAGAAATAGACATTTCTGTGCATCAAATTTCAAGTATGACTTGGCTCAAAGACGATGAGCCAAAAAAACATTATGTCAGGTGATTCTGTAAATTAGAATTATTATCACTTAAAAATAATGTATCAGACTAAAGATTATAGAAATGAGGAGTGAAGTCCATGGCAGTCTTAAAAGAGTATAGTGTACAATTTGTGCTGACCCTCACACAGACCACAAGCCTTCACAGAGGAAAACATCCTTAAAAAACATTAAGGCATCAAAAGCCACATCACTTTTTCCTCCCGACAGGCATTCTCAACCTATCCATCTTTTCAGCTTTCTTCTTCTCCTCCTTCAGAGCTTTGTACCTCCATTTAGGGATCTGTAGTTGTGACGAGTCTTTTGAAGCCCTGCGCGGCGGCCGCTCCGGCATGTACATGGGGGTAGGAGCTTTACACAGCATGACTTTAGGTACCACCATTCCAGGACGCACACTGCTTCTGCGCATCATGTGTAGGGGCAGCAGACTGCTTCTCCTCAGGGCCACGCTGGAGGCCATCGCTACGCTGTGCAGTAACTGCGGCTGCAGACTGGCGCGCCGCTCCGGCTTCTTCGGCACCAGCAGCACCCTGGAGTTCTGGAAGAGCCGCTTGTAGTTGTTGAGGCGATCGGGCCCCAGATTCTTCAGCTCAGCAAGACGCTGTCTGCGGAGGATGTTCTGTACGGCAGGGCGACGTTTTCCAACACACGGAGGGCTGCCCGGGCACACAGTGTGGCAGGCGGTGGCTATGAGTGGGCTGGCCAGCGCCGTGGTCATGCGCACCATGTAGTCCATGACGCCTTCATCTACGGGGTTGGTCTTCATGCTGATGGAGAACAAGTTACAGACACACTCTGAGAACTTCTTCCAGCAGGACTTGGGCTCCTTTGATTGGGACACCAGTTCGCTTAGCATAGGCCACTCCATGCGGTAAGAGTTACAAAACTGTTCAGCACAAGGCTGTTCCATCAGTCGGGATATCATTTTGGCGGTCTCGTGGCGGCCCGTGAACATGGCCCATTCCCATGGAGTCAGCTTACGGCCAAAGTCCCTTGCTTCAATGTCTCCTCCTTCATAAAGAAAAACATCAGACAAAAGGAAAATTAATGCCTACGTGAAGGAACAAAATGGAAGATTATTGCATGAAGTAAATCAGGAGGTCATATTCATTTTTCAACTGATACTGCACCTGTCATCATGAGAGACCGCACACATTCGGCTCGACCCTGCATGGCTGCTTTCATCATCGCAGTGAAGCCGTGGCAGTTCCTGCGTTCAGTGTCAAGCCTGGGAAAATAGTTCAGCAGGTAGTTGGTAATCATACTGTGACCTATAATTCAGAAAGACATAAAGAAGACATTTACGTTTATGCATTTGGCAGACACCTTTATCCAAAGAAACAGTATATGAGTTTATGCATTCCCTGGGAATCAAACCCGTGACCTTGACATTGCTAGCAACATGCTCTACTGTTTGCGCTACAGGAATACAGACACTATATAAACAGTATTAACCCGTTCTAACCATCTAAAAGTAGATTTTTGAAGGTGTCCCTCACTGAGGTTGCTAGGTGTCTGCTTACTAGAACAAGTTTGTGATATTCTTGTCAGTATACCTGGTGCTTAATTAATTCTTTGTATAGGGGATTTTTTTTCTAATTCAAGTGTTTTTAAGGGAGAAAAAAGTAAGTTTGAGCCTTTGAGATGCAATTTCCTTTGAAAAATATCCCTCCTGAACAAATTATTTGATGTGTGATTCATGTCTAACAGAAATGATGCAGGAGTTATGCGTTTAATACTTAAGGTTTGGGGTATGTTTAAATATAGTCTTTAAATTCTTAAAATTTCAAGTCAAGCCTGGCATAAACTGGATCTTCCAGTGTATGCCAGACTCCAATCATTTAGACCCTTTCCTGCAAGCTCACATTCAGATCTGCCATCCAATCAACAACCATCGAACTAAACCAAGACACTGTCTTACAATTTTTTTTCAGTAGTCTCTTTCACTCGGATATGTCATAATACTGAGAAAAAGATCTCTCACTACTTCTGTTACTGGGAGAGTACTGGGAGTTATTGATCGTAATTTTATTGCATTTAATAGATGAACTGCTGTCACTTCCCTTACCTGCTTGTGCAGCAGTCATGAGAGCCGTATTCCCTTCATTATCCTGCCAGTTCACGTCCACATATGGACACTGAGAAAGTGCAATGACCACATCCACGTAGCCCTGGTAACACGCCACAATCAGACCTGTCTGTTAAGCAGTGGAGAGGAAAAATATTAGTCATCTCCACAGTCATTTTCCTGAATGTCCATCATTACTGCAGAAGAAGGTGTTTAACGTGCAAACTGCAGAGGCATTGAAGCGGTTGAACCCTGCTATATAGCAGTTAATTTAAGGGCAGGGATTGTTGGAGGGTGAGTTTCCAGATCCAGAGAGACATGGGTTTGGTAGTCTTATTTATGAGGTCGATGAGCTCTTGATCTTTAGAGTAAAAGTGTCAATTGGTGTTTTGCAGAAGCATAATTAGACTGGCAAGTGTAGATATACTCTAGTTAATATTACTGCAATATAACTATTGCACATTCTATGAGTATTTAAGGGGGAAATGTGTAATTTCTGTGCAATAAAAATAACAAGTGTCTATTTACACAAAGTGCAAATAGCCTATCATGTTTGCAAAGGCTATTTACACTAGCCCACCATTGTCTGGTTAAGCCAGAAAAAATGAGATAAATGCTGGCGCTGCCGCCATTCATTATCTGGTAACGGTAAAAGTGGTGTGGAGAGTAAAAGCCTATTCACACCAAGAAAGATAACTATATATATGTATATATAAACCTATATGGAATCAACAGACAATAACGTTCTGTTGTATACGTATAACTATACGTTTATTATGCCGCTTTAAATGCTTGAGTCCTAAAAAATCAGAAGTCAGGTAGATTCTTAAACCATCTGAGATCAGACATCACAGTTACGTCACTGCAGCTGTGCACGCATTGGGGTGTCAGAAAAAACTGTATAACAAATGGAGGAAAATGGGCGAAATCCACGGAATAAGAGAAAAATTTATTTTTGTGACTTTAGATGTCAGATTCAGAATGCAAAAAGATGCATTTGGTTAAAGACGCCATTTGAAGCTGAACGCAGACATTTATGCAAGCCATTAAATAGACGATGGGACTGATGGAACCTATGACTATTACCCTACTATTAAAGCGCGAATTAGATGTAAACAACAGGGCTACATATTAGATATATATTGATATATGCAGTTCATAGGGCATATGATGTATTAGCCCTAATTACAGCATGAAATAATTTTTAAACCCATAACATGTTACATAGATAACATTTAAACCTATTTCTGTCATGACAACTCTCTGAGAGTTTGGCATGGTAATGGGTATGACAATATTGATATGTTTGGTCTTGGCGGAATAGATCTGCTACGCTGCTGCTGCTGCTGTTGATTATTGCTGCTGCTGCTGCAGAGCAAGTACGGGCCTTGCTACTGCCAATACATACACGATACGCTGCTGTGAGCAAGTAAGACATGCTGCTGTACAATATAGCGTACATGAATTACCCGTAGCAGATCTATACAGGTGGAGCTGGGGAAGGTGGAGGGTTTCTGAAAGCACGCTGCACTGCTAAGGCAAATGCTACTCATGTATTTGAAGACTGAGCATGCAAGCTCATTGGCTACTGATACAGCAGGGACTAATCATCTGTGTCCTATAGATAATGATGTGATTACTAGCAGGTTGAGTTAAGGACCTATTAGCCTGCGCATCTAGAGTTTCATGACAGAACTTTGTATAACATTTTTATAGCCTATTACAGTTTTGACTTTTTTCTCACAATTCAGATTTTTCTTCTCAGAATTGTGAGATATAAACTCGGAATTACCTTTTTACTCTTTTATTCCATGGCTTCCATAGACTGCTACTGCAGAACTGTCATTACCTTTCGATAACGGTTCACTCACATTGCGTCGATAGCTGACGCTATGGGGAAACCCTATCTCCGAAAATACTGAAGCCTGATTGAATCATGTCTGTGCAACTCCATAGACCAATAGTGTCTCAGCGCGCCCAAATGGGTGGGCCCATTTTCCTATATAGGCTGCAACTGAGTGCCATTTCATTAGAATCTTTCTCCTTCAAGCGCGAAGATCATCTCCTCGCAGACCTTAGAAAAAAGACGAAGAAGATGCCTACCTGCTTGCCATTTGAAGAGACCAGCAGCAGACTTGGCAGCGATATCGGCTGAGACCAACGCCTTTCCCTTATGGCCATCCAGTGATTGAGCGAGTTTCTCACTTTAAAAGAGCATATTCTCTTGCAGCGTTTGTTGCAAAATGGCATATGTGGCACATGCAGGGCTCCAGTGCAGTTTACCCGCAAAGACCAATGCCCCTCTTCTGATGCAAGTTATTTGGTCTCATTTAGGGCATCCGAGGAGGATGACTGTGATGATGCCAATTTCCCTGGCCGCTTCAGACGCAGAAGAGTGGTCGAAACCCCGCTGAGGACTCTGCCACCTTACCTGAGAAGGAGCCAGATAATTTCTGGTCTGAGTACTTTCCAAGGCCGTTGAGGAGCTGGGGTTGGAGTAGCCTCAGCCTCAGACATCACGCCTCTGGACTGCTGGCTGAACGTCTGATGCGTATGGCACAGAAAATTGGTTTCGAAGTCGTCATCTGATTGGTTGAATTTTACGGATTTCCGGGAGATGTGTGTGACGCATCCTTTAATGGTCTATCTGGAAACCAAACCTTATCAGGATCAACAAAATGAACTGTGATTGGTTGCGTTACATGTCAGTCAAACGTCCTTTTGGGCGGTCCTTGGCCAATGAAAGCTGTGATAGAGTCCAGACCTTCTGCCATCAGTCTAAAGATCTGGCTACCCGAGACTAGGATCAACTAAATGTTGGATTTTCAAAAGTATGTGAAGTATGTAAAGTTCGTGGCATCGATTCTTTAAAATACGTCTTCGCAAGACTAGGGTTGGAGTGGTCGACTCCCTCTTAGCCGCCTTGATCAATGCAGGCGGGGTGCTGCCAGCAAGTCCCCCAACAGACCTGATTTTCCAGAGGTTCATGACCAGACAAAGTCATCGGTCGGGGCTATTCGGCTAACGTACACTCATCAGCATCATTGATGACATGGAACAAAAGGGGTATGACACCACAGATGCGATTCAATCAGGCTTCAGTATTTTCGGAAAAAGGGATTTCCCCATAGCATCAGCTATCGATGCAATGTTTGTTCCCGTCTATCTCAGGGAAATGTTTTCCGCCACAAGGTAGGCTCCACCCACAAAACATGTCATCGCTGTTTGCAAGCACCCAAATGGTCTATTGACTGTCAATGATTTTATCATTCATCATCTGGAAAAAAAAATGGCTGTGATTCAAAGTAGACCATTCCTTTGTGTCATTATTGTTACAGCTGTGTTGTGGACTTCCCTTTACTAAAATTCGAGAAATAAATTATTTTTAATCAAATGCATTACATAGCCTACTCATTACGTAGCCTACTCATTACATACTCTGATAATACACCATTCTGGATGCAGCATTTGCAGGGTTTTCTGAACACTGCCCTCATCTTCCATTGGTTGGAAATCAGATAGCCCCACCCCCAAAGTCAAGCTAAACTATCAGCATGCGTTTTGCTCAAACAAGCAATGTTTTGAAAGCACCACAGAGCCACAGTTTACTTCTCTGGGAAATCTGGGTAATGACTTGCTTAATATTCAGAAACAATTACTGTATTAAGTAGAAAGTATTTAACATAATTACACACAGTTAAATACGCTGTAAATGGAGAATAAAAATATTCTTCTGTGTAATGTCTAACAAATGAGCATAACAAACTGTACAAATGAGCATACAGAGACAAATGCAGTGCAGACACGGAGAGGCCCGCTCTGTGAATGCAGCATATGTAAAATCACAAAAGAATTCAGCAATTATAAAGCACAGATGAGTGAGGGTTATGAGGAAATAAAAACAAATGCATGAGGTCAGAGGCACTGCTTTAATAGTACAGAGCATCTTCCTTTTCTTGTGTGTCTCCAGATTGTGAGTGATTATAGAGCACTACAGGCAGATGGTAAGCCTATAAAGACTATTAGCTAAGATTTAGTATGGAGTTCCCTCTGGGCTCAGATCGCTTGTCTGTTGGCATTTATGGTGCTAAGCTCCAGAATATCAAGAAACTGAATATGATCATTGCTATAATACAATCGATATGCAGCTAAATTAACAATATATATATATATTTATTTATTTTTTAAAACATAATTNTCGTTGCCTATCTCTCTTAGCCACCATTAAGGCTCCTATGCAATTTTTTATTTATTTATTTTTTACATTTATCTTTCAATATTAAAGGTTATTAATAGGTCAATGGCCTGTAATATATGAGATGTAGCAATAGACCAACTAGTGGTAGATCCCAATGATCACATCAGGTTACACAGCACAGCACAGAGAGGCGAAATGTCACGCTGTCATAAGATGATTGCAAAGGAAAGCCTCTATAACCTCCTAAAGCTCCCCCTCTCGGGATCAACAGAAGTTCAACAGGGAAGACTCCAAGGTGAAATAGAAAACTTTAAGCTATCAAATGTGCATCCCCACAGACAGTAGGTTTCCTGAACCAAAAATCTCATGTTTTTCTGTTTAATTATCAGCACTGCTAACAGGTTGAACATTGCCGAGACTGATAAACAGGATCATTAAATATTAGCACTTAATGGTGTTGTTTAACTGTGCTGCACATATAATTTCCCCTGTGCCAATGGCGATTGAAAAAGATTTGTATTAAACAAATGATCAGGGATTGTGTTATTTGAAAGACATTTACATGCAAATGGGTTGTAGCATCTTAAAGGAGGACTACATGTCTTTTACTGCCACAGAGCCTGCTGCTGTGGGGAAAACAAGAGCCTTTTCTATCTCTGTGTGAGTAACCGTTTGTTTCTGTACATGTGTTGTTTCTGTTTGCGTTTAGAACATTGAGTTTTCAAACTGTGTCGTCTAAGTTAAGAGTGAGTCATAGACCAAGCGTACAGTCCTATTCAGCAAGGATGAATAGTTAAAGATGTTTATTAACAAATTCAATGCTTGTACCAAGCGGCAAAGTGCACCAGAGTATCATTTTAAATACCGACATTGTGCCATTGACTGCAGAAGCACAAAAGAGGAGGGCAATAGGTGATGCTTCATTTATTATAGGCTCTAGACACGTTTAGCAGTAGTCAATGCAATTTGAGTTCAAATGATTCATTGAGGAAGGAAGTCAACTCAATTTTCACATATAATTTAGCATGACAATGGGTGGCAGATTCAAATTTAGACTTTTATGGCCAGCAGCTAGACACTTACATTATAAGTTCTGTGCTTAATGGATAAATTAGGGTTTCTCTCATATGACATGCTGAAAAATCCCTGTCTAGGCAGAGCATTGCAATGTTTTGTCCGTCTTGGAGAGCCTTTTTAATGCTCAGGCATGATTACGATCTGCTTGGGCTGCATCCAAACCCCAATCTGTTCCAGGGCTTAGCTGGCTGGTGCACCCATGAGATTTCAGCTGTAGATCACAACACAACTGGACATCAAGTCAAGACAAAGATTTGACTTAGAAATGCAATTAATCTTTTGGGAACAGAACTTTTTTTGTCGTTGTTCCATTTGGGCATACACAATAAGTATTTTAGCTTTATTTATATACTGTTAGAGTATTTTATTAGTTTTATTATCTCTGAACTTTTCCATGGACCCCTTGAAGCCCCCTGGACACCTGTTTTTAAACTCCTGGACTTGATGACCCAAACATTCACCTATATTGATTAAATGGTGGGTGTCATGTCAATGAAATTCTAGTCTCAGCCTCAGACATCACACCTATGGACCGTTGGCTGAACATCTGGTGCATATGGCATACCTAACTGGAAACACTTCAGGATTTTCGAAGTCGTCATCTGGTTGATTTAATTCACAGGATGTCTGGGAGATGTGTGTGTTGCGTTCTTTAACGGTCCGCCTAGAAACAAATGCCTTGATGCCAAACCCCCTCATGGAAGAAGAATGCGGTCGTGTTTACAACGGTGACAATGAGCGCTTAACTAAACACTGGATTTTCAAAAGTAGGTGAAGTTCGCGGCTTCATTGTTGCAGTAAACTTGCACAATGTTCTTGAATTAATCATTTATTAGACGCACGCCGGTCTGTTATTGTTGGGACATCGACTTCACATTTTCACGTCCCTAAACATGACGTGGAACAAAACGAACTGTGATTGGTTGCATTACATTGTCAGTCAAACGTCCTTTTGGGCGGTCTTTGGCCAGTGAAAGCTGCGATAGAGTCCAGACCTTCTGCCATCAGTCTGAACATCTGGCTTCGGGAGACTATTGAAATCCTAACTACGATCTAATATTTTTAGACTCAACACAATTCCACCATGTGTCAAGAAGGCACATGTTTTGCTTACAGCTGCCATCCAAGCCATATTTCTTTCCTTAAAGATTCTGCCTTTAATGACATATTTATGTACGGTTGAAAGTCTCAGCCTCATGCAATGTCGATATTTATGGAGGAAGGAGACAGCCTTAGCGCCTGAGCTCATTCCCTGAGGAGCACTGCGTGGATCATGCATGCTTAAAGACTCTTTGATATGATAATAGCCTTGCATAAACATGACACTGTTATCACCCACATTGTCATAACTGTAAGCTTCTCAGGGCT
The DNA here is from genome assembly GCA_003731715.1 of Anabarilius grahami. Taxonomy (NCBI): domain Eukaryota; kingdom Metazoa; phylum Chordata; class Actinopteri; order Cypriniformes; family Xenocyprididae; genus Anabarilius; species Anabarilius grahami. The sequence continues at coordinate 3,870,856 of RJVU01044706.1, forward strand.
AAGGGGAGTGAAATGCCTTCTCCCAGTCAAGAATGGTATTCTTTAAACACATGATTTAGCTGAATGGATCCTGGACAGTAATATGTTTATTATTCCAGTATTCAGAAAACTCAAAGCATGGATGGTAATGATAGAAATATTCCTGCACTGCATGAGTATGTTCCTGAAATTGAATTCTCTTGACTGATATGTGCTGCTAAAATGGAAAAAAAAAAAGACTAGATATTTTTACTTTTAAGTCCACTTAAAAGCCGGATGCAAGTCTTAATATTCAGGTGTTTGATCCTTAGTCTTATTTGTGAAATTGTAAATAATAAAAGATACAATATTTAAAGCTGAAATGTGTTATTTTTGATGTTAATATACTCATCTAGGACTAATATGCAGAGAGAACTATAAGGCATTTGTAGCTTGACTTTCCCAGAAAAGTGTAAACGCTATAAGACACTTTTTTTGAGCACCCCGACCAGCAAAATTGATTCAGCCAATGGCTTGAGTTCGGGGGTGGGGCTCTCTGTTTGTCTGACCAATGATAGGGTGTGGGAGTGTTTGGGGAGCATGTTTAAAAACTATTTATTATCATTCAGTTTGGTGGCATAGAAAGTACACATTTCACTTTTAAACATTCAAGAGCTAAACTTACTCTGTTATTTTTGTCCACCTCTCGCACCTCTTCCTCTGTCACACCTTGTCTTATCATGATTTTGACGATGATGGCATTGTTAGAGCAGCATGCTTTGAAGAAGCTGAGTGGCTCGGGGCTCTCAGGACTCAGGCATTTTTCGAAGCTGAGGGAATCATCAGGTGGATAGAAGGAATCATCTGACACAATGCTCTTGCTATCCGGTAGTTCGGAAAAGTCCAACTCCTCAAACTCTTGGTAGATGTCGTCATCATCATCATCATCATAAAGATGGTGGTCTTCATCATCTGCATAATAAGAGTCCTCTGTTGGCTCCACAGAATTGGAGCTCTGTGTGAAGGACTCATTGTTCCAGCCTCTTGCTTGGTTGACACTGGTGCCATTTTGGTGATCTTTGACCAGAAGTACACCTCCTGCAACACCATTTTCAGTTATTAGCACCATTTAACTATCCGACTGGTGGAACACAAAAACAAAAATCTTGTAGGATCCAGAATGAGACGGTCACATAATGAATGGTAATCCTAAACTCCAGTTATTGACACGAGTAATGAAGAAACCCACTGGAACCAGAAGTCAAAGACCTTTCCCATATCATATCCACTGCTCTTCAAGAACTGGTTGTACTTTTATCCACCCTTGGATTCTGATTATCAAATACATACCCAAGCTTGTTTTTTTTTCACCGAAACTATCCCATTTTTTCTCCACTTAACTTGCTCTGCGAACCAATCTGACTCTTGTTGGAGAATTCACCAATAGCTCAAAGTGAGGATGAAGGACTTCCATCGGAAATGCTCTGACTGGCATGGGAAGAGAAGCCACCTAATCGCCTTAGTCTCTGACTCTCTCTCTCTCTACTCCTCCCTCCCCTTTCACAGTTACATGTGCTGAACAGTAATCTTACTGTCCGAGGAATCAATGCAGTACAATTTCCAACACAAATTTGCATCCAAGAACAAGTATAACAGTTCTCAACACAACTGATGCCTGTTCTTGTTCTGACGACTTCTATATCTTTCAGGACACAAGTAGTCCTGCTGTGTACCATTATTATTACTCTTATCGTTTCAACTTTTAGCCTACTTTGACACTCACAAGCACATGCAGAGAGACTTTTCACACTTTGATAGCCTATATTTGACCGTGATCAGCTGTTGGCTGCACAAGCCTCCTCGACGGATTAGTGGAAGGTTAATTGGATGCAGCAGAAATAACATGCTGTTGTGGATAAGCTGTTCTCTCATTTGCATCCTAAAAAAACCAATAACAAACATACCAACACATACGGTCACTTTCAGTGTTTTTGTTTGTACTAAGACTGCTGCTTTCCAATTACAATCTATGGATTATGTAGCTTTGGGATGATGTATTAACACATGTTCTGTACTGATATTTCTGTTCACAGCACATCCTAGAGGCCGTTTTGGGTAAATTATACCAGAAAAAAGTATCCACTAGCTAAACCTGCTTATGGTCACTTTAATATCTTCACAAAAGGTCACGTGATATGTTTTCAAGAGAATATGAGAAATGATGCTTGGTTTAGTCATTTTGTTAGGTGCTTTTGTAATTTTTATTTCTATTTAGCTTTATTTTATATTATATTCATTCCAGTTTAAGTAATAAAACTTAAACGTATGATACTAGGAAGGCAACATTTCTCATTTATATATTTTAAGTTGAATTTATTTTTCATCCAATGTTTGTATTTTATTTCAGCTTTAGTTCAATTAATGAAAACCATTTTTAATAGTTTTAGTTAATAACAACACTGATTCATAAGATTTTTTACAACTTAATAGCACTGTATTGTGGCATAAAGGCAGGTCATTCTGTAACTCATGACACATCTATTACATAACGGTACACTGTAAGAGATTATGTGACTAACCCACAATGCATATTAAGGCTGAAGGTCATGATCTTTGATTGAGCATCCAGATTGTGTACTGGTCACTCACATGCTTGTATTTACAAAAGTTTACCTTTATTTTACTGTGTAAAATTCCATTTTAAAGGAATTTAGGAATACAAAATGTACTGTACATCATGCCAACAACATATATGACAAGAAGTTCACCCAACAAAATGTTAATGCCCACATCAAATAAATCAAACAAACTAGCCTAATACAATAATGGGAAACCATAGCAAGTAAAAGCACTGGTCATGAAGCAAGAAGTGTCCTAGTAATCTGTCAATCTACTTACTTGTGTGCACCATTGTTGTTTCACAATGAAAAACACAAAACATTTAATGGAGTCAAAGCAGAAAATGTAGACAGAAAGTGATTTGGCTCATGAGATAATGCTGGTAAGGTTGATGCCATTATTCTACAGATGACTAGGACAGGACAAGTTTACAGTTTGAACTGAATGCATAAGATATTATGCTGTTACGCTCAGCTAATAATGGTTATTATACACATAGAAATGATGTATCATTAGATATAATAGAAGTCTCAATACAATACAGAAATACTAGTGGTCTTGCCCTGCATTTTGTTGTTTTTGTACCACAAAACCAACATGTTTTTTAGCTTTTAGTGCAGTTCTCATTGTGTGAGTCAGTCTTATAAACCCAAATGTTCCAAACCTCATTATCAAACCTGGTTTACTGTGTAATTTGTATACTAAACATCACATCATAATTTTGTAATAAACAGATATTATTAAATGAGTAACTCATTCACTTGGTCAGTGAATTGTGAAAAAATAAGTATGCGAATGATTCCAAGTTTGATTAAAGACACAAAAGCACTGTGAGTACCACACTCTGTGATTTAATATTCGTAATAAAAGTTTTCAACAAACAAACAAAAAAAAAAATAATTGTCTGCCATTATGAGGATGTAATTGTTACAGCGAGAGCCTCCAAGCAGGAGGTTTAAAAACATTCAGAAATACTGAATACTTCTCACACAAACATGCTATGAAAAGGAAAAAGGCTTAGTAAACCAGACACACGACGGTGTTTAGTGCTGGACCACTACCTTTACCTGGATTCTAGCTGACCTCAGAAAACTTAAGAGGATATCAAATCAATGGCTGATCAAACATGAAAACGGTGTCACTAGTTGCACATATAAAAATAGAACATTTGCCTTTCAGAGGAGCGCAAGCTATCAAGAAGCATACAGTATCCAGTTTCAGTGTAATAAGAAACTATAAGGTCACTTATAGAATCTCAGCGCTGATTAACACTATCTCTAAAGCCGTCTGAGACAAATTCTTCGGGAATCGTGAACCTGTAACAGACGCAGCAAATCTGAAATGGAGAAAAACATACTTAAAGAATTGAAAAGTTACATTATTTACAAATGTGTTGAGGATCTCCTCACCTACAGACATGACAAATCGAAGCAAGAATCAAACCACACGTTTCGGATGAAATTTGATCAGTTTGATGAATTATAGTGAATTCCCATACGGGTAAGGACTTAAAATTTTGGTCTAAAGGGTTTCCGAACTATTGCTGCTCTTAAAAATATGCTTTTGTTAATTAAAAAAAAAAGTGCAACAACCTGTCTACGTGCCAGAGTTACATCTATGAGAAAGTGTTGCTAGGCCATGCTGAGCACAAGACAGACATACAACGGTCGATATCGACAAATATGCTAGCTCAACCACTGACGCAATTAGCACTCTAAACGGTCTTCTAAACTACTCGAAAGGAATTTTCAGAGTTGAAAGAAGAGCTAGCAGGCAGAGGTAGGCTTTGCGGCTCACTGTGAGCCATAAACTCTACCGTCAAACTACGCTTTGTCTGCTAGATACTGACTCTGTGCTTCTGTGTTCTCGAACTGGTCAACAACAGTCGCGCACGAACCATTGGTGAAATGAAATTCCCTCTTTTCCACATGACAGGAAGCGGATGGGTGTGGCGTAACCATTAAATCCGCCTCCATCCACTTCTGCTCTGCACATAAAATTAGGGAGGTTAAAGCATCGAGAAATGAAGGTAAGACACACTACCAATTGCATCAAATCAATTCAAAAACTTCAAGATCATATTCCATTGAAAATTCAAAACTAATAAATAAAAAGGTACTAATGTGACAGTCCAGCTCCATTATGACATTTCAGCTCTGGAGTCTGACTGGCCTCTCCACGAAGAGTGATGAAAGGAACCATGTGGGTCGAGTCCTACCACAAACAAATCTCCACAAATAAGGTAAACAACTAGATTTAATAAATTAATACACATACTTAATTTTGTTTTTCTGTTTTTTTTTCTTTTTTTTTTTTTTCCTTTTAGGAGTGAGACATTCTTTTTAATCCACGGTTGGTTGGCTGCAGGGTTTCCCTCTTTCACCCCATTTATGTACATGGCTCTTTCGCCCCTTTTTGCCGGCAGGGTCAGAGAGGCCAGAGGTCAGTTTTTAGAGTCTTAGTGGACGTGATGGATGTATGGACACACACATCACGAGTAAGCAGAGGGAGCAGGAGAGGAAGGCTCGTTCAGTCGTTCACGCATGCTCACACATGCTCGCTCACTTACACACACACACAAAAAAGCATGACTCCAAAGCAATCCCAAGCTCTTTACTCCTGCACTGAACTGCTGTGTGTGGTAGTGCTGGCCTTGCCAGCTTTGCGTTCATAGTTTACAAGTCTCTGTCCAACAAGGTACCTGCATGGACGAATAAAGAACAAAAGACAAGTCAGAACGAAACAAAGCCCAGATAAACAAGGCTGTAAGTAAAAAGACAGGCATTATTTTTATTCAAAACTGGGACAAAAAAATACAACCAAAAGTGACCAAAAATTAATTAGATTTTCTATGTAATAGCCATAATGCTAACATGAACTAACAATGAGTCTTTCATAACACACTGTGAACTAAACATTGAAATTAACATTAACCAAGATTAATAAATGCTGTAGAATTGTTAATTCTTAGTTCATGTTAACTAAAGTAGTTAACCTTATGGTACAGTTTTACCAATTTTTTTCATTTTTCTGAATGTTTATGCGCACCAAGGCTGCATTTTTTTGATCAAAAATACATTAAAAATCGTAATACTGTAAACATATTTCAATTTAAAATGACTGTTTTCTATGTTAATACATTATAAAATGTAATTTATTCCTGATGGCAAAGCTGAATTTTCAGCATCATTACTCCAATTTTCAGTGTCACATGATCCTTCAGAAACCATTCTAATATGCTGATTTGCTGCTCAAGAAACATTTCTTATCATCAATGTTGAAAACTTTCTGCTTAATATTTTTGTTTGTAACCCGTGATACATTTTCCCCCAGAATTGTTTGATGAATAGAAAGTAAAACAAAGAAAACAACATTTATTTGAAATGTAAGATAAAGACTATGTCTTTACTGTCACTTTTGAATGGTAGAGTAAATGGGTGGTACACCGATTTAAAAAAAATAAAAAAAATAAAAAGTCCCTGAAAATTGAATCTAAATTGAATCACTAGGCAATTATTGGCTCTGAAAAAGTAAGTTAATTACTGCTAAGGACTCACTTGTCATTCTTGATGTGCTCATAAAGGCGCTTGAATTGTCGGATTTGGAAAGAGAGGATACCCATCAGCACCACTACCATCAGAAGGAAGGGGTAGATTCTCCTCTGCACCAGATTTTGCATCTCCATAGTGACCCCTATTCAGAGAGACAAGAGCTGGTTAGAATATGTAAGAGTGGTTATATCATAGCATGAGAGAAAACCGTAACCGGAGCATTTGTGCTCCGATGCTTCATGAAGCAGTGTTTCAAAATCTGCCATAAGTCGTTATTTTGTTTTTTTGGCGCTCCAAAAATATTCTTGTCGCTTTATAATATTAATATTGAACCACTGTATTCACATGAACTGATTTAAATATGTTTTTAGTACCTTTATGGATCTTGAGAGAGGAAGTGTCATTGCTCCCTATGCAGGCCTCACGGAGCCATCGGATTTCAACTATAATATCTTAATTTGTTTTCCGAAGATGAACGAAGGACTTACGGGTGTGGAACGGCATGAGGGTAAGTAATAAATGACAGAATTTTTTATTTTTGGGTGAACTAACCGACTTCTGTCAGTGAGTTTCATATTTTTAATATATAAGCCCACTGCATTTCAAACAACATAAATTATGTTTCTTATAGCATTTGTAATGAAATTAGCGAGATCGCACTCTGGAAGCGTACATCAAGGAAATTTCTCACAGTGCAGATCCTGTGCGATGAAGCCTGCGAATGTCCTTGTAATTCACTTCAACCCTTCCGAACTTTATGAAAGATTATTTTATGGAAGATTTGTGTGTGTGTGTTCTTGTTTATATTACATCGTGGGGACCAAATGGCCCCACGATGTAATAAAAACCTGAGTTCACCTACATCGTGGGGCCCAGCCAGCGGTCCCCACGAGGGAAATGGATTAATAAACATACTAAATGATGTTTTTTTGAAAATGTAAAAATGCAGAATGTTTCCTGTGATGGTTAGGTTTAGGGATAGGGGTAGTGTAGGGGGACAGAATATACCGTTTGTACAGTATAAAAACCATTACGCCTATGGAGAGTCCCCACTAAGATAGCAAAACAAACCTGTGTGTGTGTGTGTGAGGAATTGGAAGCAAGCAGAAAACAGGTGTTTCTAAAACACCCGCAGCATCATTGCACATCTGCACATCTCTAAAATTCTCAGAATCGATCCAGAATCGTTGGTGTAAGAATCACAATGCATTGATTTTTTTCTCCCACCGCTACTAAAAACAACAATGTCTAATAAATATTTTTATGAGAAACAGAGTTTGACTAACAACAGCCTTGCTTTTACCCACCAATAAGGGGGACGATGCCTACAGAAATCACGTAGGGGATGCAGAGAGAAAGCAGCAATACAGCGATGACCGGGGCCGCTAACTTCCTGATGATGAAATGAAGGTCAATGTTCCTGATTCCATTGGCATACACCTAAAGTGTGGTAAATCATTCAGTTAGTTTGTGCATCCATCTACAGTAAAGCATCTAGAGTCATAACAGCACCACAGAGATCATGAACAAACAACAGTCACCGCAGCCACTTACCTGCTCAATAACAGTCTTCAACCACCACTGGGGACCCATGAGGGTGATGGCAGCAATGATTTTGGCATGCAGCACTCCTAAAGCCCAGTCCTTAATGACAGAGAAAAATAAGAGTAAATACCACTGACACCTCTGAGCCCTACTTTGTGCCTGTGGAAATTAAGTTCTCCAAACAGGATGGATTAGATTAGTAGGACAAAAAAAGTCTTTTGAAAAACTGCCTGCTACTGGCGTAAATCCAACCAAAATCTTTTTTCTGGTTCATCAGGGACACAGCTCATTAGCTCAAACAGAGAACAGTAAAAGCACAAAAAGAAAAGCTGGGTCTGATCAATACTGACACAGCAGACATGTTAGATGAGAATTACGTCGCTCAGTTAATGTTATTTTTAAACTCTATATGTGTATAAAGATCTAACAACATTAACACACCAGGTGGAACTGGTGAGCTTAACGAACTGTGATCACCAAAACTTTTTCTTCGGTGGCACTTGATTAAAAACACAATCAAAAATGACTGAAAAATCTGTTGATTTCAAATTGATTTGTCTTTAAAGAGAATTAAAAATAAGGCCATTGGTTCTAACATGCCTTGTGACCAAATGTCAACAGTGTCATATGAATTACTTTTGATACTTTGATACTTGTGTTCCACAAAAGAACGTCATATGGGTCTAGAACAACAAGGTGAGTAAATGATACATTTGTCATTTTCAGGTGAACTGTGCCTTTAAGAGCAGCACCCCTGATCATGCTTTACCTGCCAGGGGTAGAACAGAGGTGTCTGATCCAGCGGCACTCTGAGAGGAGCTACAATCACCAGCTCGAACAGCAGTCCCAAGAGCAGAGGGATCACTCCAGCCAACAGCACAGCCACAATCAGTGTCTTCATAATCTGAATTCACACAGAAATCACAAATCACCAACACAGTTCATTATGGAATAATCTGTGTCTTTGTTTCCTTTTCATGTAAAATCAATAGTTTTTAATCCATGCATGTTATAGTAAAATAAACCCAAACTCCCACTTTTAAACATTTAAAGTGCCCCTATTATGCTATTTAAAGGCTCCTAATTTTGTTTTTGTAACAGGTTTACATAAATCCAAGGTCAAAAAACACTCAATATACCCTGCAGCATCATCTCTTTTCTCAGTGCCTGAAACGGTTCAACCAAGGATCCGTTCTCACTAAACCCCTCCTTTCTGAGAGCCTACTTTGCTCTGATTGATCAGATGGCCCAGTCCGTTGTGATTGGTCGACCACTTACAGCGAGTGTCGGAAATGAAACACCCTTTACCGTATCTGAATTTCAGCGCTGGAAGCTTCATCAGCACATGTACAGACAGTGATACAAACAGTAACGATGGTGTCAGTTTTATTTTATCAATTCGAGCCAGAGTCCTCATCCTTTGGAAGTGCATGCAAAGTGGATTTGCTTTTGCAGCACAGAAAACAACACGACAACACGAAGCAAACACTTCCAGGCCTCAGCTACAACTACAAAGTTTGAGGGCAGGTCAAAGTAGACGTTGTTCGCAAACAGCCAATGAAGACCATAGTCTGGCATTCTGCTAATTTGTTACAAACCTATGTAGATTTGTGCAGATTTGTGTGGAATTATTGATGATTCATTTTAGGCACATCAGAATCAGTTCTTTCTTTCTGGAGACGCTAACTCAAATTATTTTGCACCTTGATATTTGAAACTTTGGAGACCTTTTACATTCACAAACAGCTAAATCACACACTACATGAAATGTAATGTTCAAAGCATAATAGGGGCACTTTATCCCACAATGAGACCAATGCATTCAGTACCATGAGGGTCCACTCCTGAACCTTGAGAAGGATTACTCTACGCCCCTGAGGCATCCAGGCCAGCAGCACTGTGATCGCTCTGATGGAGAGCCAGCACACATACAGCCCACATGCTGCAGTGTACAGCTCATGGATCTTAGCGCTGCCTGTCCAGAAGGACATCAGCCAGCGTCCAGTGAACACTGCGATAAACACAGAGAAATCAGAGCACTGATGAAATCAGCAAGACTAAATTGACCTATGCTCCCTTTCTGACAGCATAAAAGATCAATATGGAAATAAGATGAATAAATAAAAGTTAAGGAAAACCATGATTTAAAAAGAGCTCATTATGAATTATAAAATTGCATTAAAATTAGTAATATGAATTCTGTCATTATTCCATGCTGATCAATGTTTTCCATGCAATTACAAATAATAGGGACTGAATCTTCATACTTCACAGCTTTAAAGCACCACTGAAGGATCATTAAAAAGGTCTGTAAGACTAATGTTCTTTAAAGGCACAATATGTAATTCTCGCTACTAGACTATTCAAAGCAAAGGTTTAGCTTGATGATGCCTTGCAATGAGCATGGAATCATGGGAGTTGTCGTCTTCACCTCTACAGCCAGCCGATGGAAAGCAAGCTGACATTTTTGCAAATATCTCTGGATTTAAACATTGTTGGAAACATGAGGGATAATGCCAGTACACAATTGAACAAAATATATAACACTGCTTGTAGTTTTTGGATATTTTAATGCACAAATATTACATATTGTGCCTTTAAGTTGTATTCACTGATCACTTTTATTGAATCCCAAAAGCTCATCATTGTAATTAAATGAAACAGTGAAACAGGACAAACCAAAGTGCAAACAATTCTTTAAACTTCCTTTTGTGTCACATGGAAGAAAGTAAGTCACACAGGTTTGGAAAAAAAAATAAAATAAATGAGGGTGAGCAAATTATCAGAGAACTCAATTTGTTTGGCTCTCACCTGGTAACGTGAGACACACCAAACTGGCCAAAAGCAGCGTCAAGCACATGAACAATATCAGCAACACAATCTACAGGGAGGCAAAAAGAGAAAAATAAGCATTAAAAACCATCAATCTGAAAATCAGATTCAAAAAAGTGTGATATTCACTGAAGGATAAAAGTATACAAGACAGAGTTGGCATACCCTTAGAGGGAATTTCATGGGCCGGTGATAGGGCTGGAAACCCACTGGGCCACCCTGCTGCAGTATGGCCTGGTGGGCAGCATGCAGACCTTCTCCCACCACAGGAATGGCATTGTTACGGGCCTGCTGGTTGATGTTGTTGGCTTGCTGGTTGGCATTGTTCTCATTGTCTTCCTGGTCTCCCAGCAAGTAAGAGTGCAAGTCTCTGAAAGGTGTGGCACCAAGTGAGATTGATTGAGATTATCATTATGACGTCAAGATTCAATAAATTCAAGAAAGTGATTCAAGAAAGTCTAGGAAAAATTCTGCAATGTACTTATTTTAACAGGAGGATTTGTAAATTGGACTGTTACTGAACTGTGTGGCTCAAACAGTTGCGACAGTTTCATTGTTTATAATGGAATGAGAGCAGAAGTAATAACTGCGATTATAAAATCAACAGAAATATTCAACATTTAGAATTTGCCATAATCATGCTGCCCTAACACAAAGATCAGTTCCAGTGATAGATTTTTTTTTTAGGACAACACAGAGAGAATCAGGAAGAGTCATTTCAGTTCATGAGGTTATCGGATGTAATGAGCAACAGGGTAAATATGTATGTGAGACTCACAGCAAGTAGCCAGCGGTCACGGTCCAGGCTCGTACCAGACCTTTGAGCCACTGTCGCGTATGTCCCTGTTCCAACAGAGCAGGAAGAACAACCTGCAATAACAGCAACTCCAAAGACAGCTCACTCACTGGAGCATCGCTGAAAGAAAGAAAGAGAGAGAGAGAGAGAGAGGAAGTCATAAAGTTTCTATATAAAATACTGGTATCACTGTTTTCACTTAGCAACAAAGCAGTTCAGGCATGGAGTCAATTTGTAGGCCACCAATAAGGCTAAACCTCCACGGGTTCCCTGTGGAATATTTAATTAGCTTTAAGAATAAAATGCCACAGATCTGGTAAGATGACTCCCAGGGTATTTTTCACTCCTTACAACACTCTTTTGGTTATCTTTGAATAATGATATCACACCATGACTCTAAAACAATTTATTTTATTTCATCTTTTCAATTCTTGAATATTTTGGCTAATAAGAAAGAACATTTAAAAATAGAGCACTACTGACCCTTTTATGTGTGCATGAGCTTGTTGTTGTGTAATTCATTAAATAACCACTGTGGTCTTTAATGTAGCAACTTGTTAGCAATGAATGCTTTTAAAGCACATGATTTCAAAATTGAGGTGTGACAGTGTCATTTATGCTCTTATTTAACAGTTAACCACATATTGTAAGGCCCGTTCACACTAAGGAGGATAACTACAAATATAAATGATAACTATATTATACTCCACACTAATGCATGATAATGTTTTGTTTATTCTAAGAGCATGTTGCAGTTATGTTGTCTTCTGCTTTAATTGCTCTTTAAAGTTGGTGGATTCTGATTGGCTGTCAATGTTTTAATCATTCATCAGCTGGAAAAAAATCATTCTGAAATCATTCCAACTATACTGTCCATTCTCATTATAGTTGTGGTGTGGGCTTTCCAATTCTCAAAGAATCAGAATGATTATTAAAACTTTAAAATTACAGTTATCGATTATTGTCTTTGGTGTGAACACTTAACAGCCTTTTATTCAACTCAGAAATCGAAAACCAACAAACATTCTAAAAACTCATTAGATATTCCAGAGGTAACCTGAGGAGTTAAACAGCTTGTACAGGACAAAGAGAGAACAGGATGTTATGTAGTGATGAAACTAAAAAAACAACACTGCAATGATAGTTCACCCATAAATGAAAATCTGTATGAATTTGTTCTTCTGTGAAACACATAAGAGGATATTTTGAAGAATGTCTCAAGTATTTTTTTGTTTTTTTGTTAATACAATAAAAAATCAGTGCGGTCCACAGTTGTTTTGGACTGCATGGACATTCACTACAAACAAAAAAAGTTGAAACATTCAAATTGTCTTCTTTGTGTTTCACAGAAGAAAGTCATACAGGTTTGGAAGTCCAAATATCAGCTTTCTCAGTCATTCAAACAATATTTAAAACCCTCAATGGCCTCTTTCCACAGAAGTCAGAGTCAGTGCCCCAACAAACACTACAGCTGTTCAAAGTTCTCTCATAGTGACGAATGCAAAGCAGGGTTACATAGGGTAAAGTACACAAATACAGAGTGAAGGGACTTTCTATAGCATTATTGTTGTGGACACTATATTAACAGCTCTCAGCAAGATCAGACTGTAGTAATGTCTGCTGGGAATGATGACATCAGGTGTAATACACCTGCCAAATGATGCAACAGGCCAGCCTGACACTACAGAGAGTCACTCATTAGGTAACAAAGCAAAGGTCTGGCATGACAGCAATAATTAGCACTTCATATTTATGGCCCTTTCTTTTAAACATGATGTCACATTGAGAGAGAACTTTGCTTCTCTTCTGGTTGTAATCTCTGACCAGATTTAGAACAAGCAAACGCACCAAATGACACTTGTCCTCAAACTCTGAATCGGTTTTTAGGCAAGTTTAGGCAATTATCATAAGGAGCATTAAACTTTAAGACTAATGAGGTGGAAATACATTTAATTTACCTGTAAAGCATCACATTGTAGGGAAGAAATGAAGGGAAGATGTGTTTGATTATCCGAATAGGAAGCCACAACATCAGAAGAACAATTGAGCCAAACACAACCTGAAAAGAGAGCAAAGACTTTTCAGTCAAAAACATGGAAAAAGTACAGAACCTCTAAGGAGACATAGTAATGGGAAAAATACGATATAGGAGGAAAAATATTTAAATTAATATATTTCGCTCACTCGCAACACTTTTGACTTCTCTTGCAAAACTATCGCGTTCCCGTTTCAACGTTTACTCACCACTGATAGTATGAATCGTCTCAGATGTCTGTATATTGGTAGGTGAATCATTTCCTGCACTGGGTTGAAATCTGGATCGTTCAGATTTCTGAGAAACCACAAGACTCCAGGCCTTAAAACCTGAGAGATAGAAGAACAGCATCTAAATTTCCCAAACATCTCCTGAAAGATCTTCTGCATGGTTAAACTGATATAGGAATGCCCACCTCTCTGAGCAGAAGAATAAAAGAGGCAAAATAGAAGACGTAGACCATCCCCACCAGCCAGTGAAGGAACATGGTGGTCCCTGGCGCTGATTCAAAACTCAACTCTCGGTCTTTCAATGAGGCATCAAACATTTCCTACAAAACAGGCAGATAAACAAATGTTGACCTTTACTGCATGACAAATAATAAGGTTAAGTTTCCTAAACTAAACTTACTGAGAATTTATAAAATGTTAAAGGGTTAGTTCACCCAAAAATGTAAAATGATTTACTCACCCTAAAGCCATCCTAGGTGTATATGACTTTCTCCTTTCAGCCAAACACAATCGGAGTTATATTAAAAAATATTCAGGCTCTTCCAAGCTTTATAATGGGAGTGAATAGTAACCGAGATTTTGAAGCCCAAAAAAAGCCCTACATCCATCAGAACTCTTGTGAATGATGTTACCAGAAGTTTATAAAGTTATAAATATGGATATTTTTCTTACAAAAACACATTGCTTCATTTCAGAAGGCCTTATTAACACCCTGGAGCCGTATGGATTACTTTTATGATGGATGGATGTGCTTTTTTGGGCTTCAAAATCTCAGTTACTATTCACTCCCATTATAACTCCGATTTTGTTTGGCTGAAAGAAGAAAGTCATATACACCTAGAATGGCTTGAGGGTGAGTAAATTATGGCATAATTTTCAATTTCGGGTGAACTACCCCTTGAAAATGAAGAAATGAAGCAGAGCAACTGTCACTGAAGATGAATGAATGGGAATGATAAGCGATAGCTTTCTCCAGTTATTACAGACCTCTTTGGGTCAACATGAACAAAAATGATTGAGTGCACCTTAAATTAGTTTGATAAAATGAAACTAAATACCAGAGAGCAGATATCAAGCCACCAGCCACAGATGAGGGGGAACACACCAATCTCTACGACTACTAGGAGAGACACCTGGAAGAAAGATCATTTAATATGAGACTCAAAGTACTGATATTAAACTAGTAGCTAATATAACACACATACACATAGTAGCATATATAGGTGTATTAGGTCCAAGCCTGTAATCTAAGCTTAGATAATGTGACCTAATTATAGCAGTAGCGCGACTGAAAACACAGCATTACAGTAAATCCCAAAGATCTCATTCAAAACCAGCTGTTGCAACCAATGTTGCGCACTACTATTAAGTCACTGTTCTCGCCCTTACTAATTACTCAAGTTTAGCAAACAGGGCAAGCAAACTGCTGATATAACTGACCTTTACCACAATGTAGCAGACTCCTAACAAGCGCCGTGATCTTTGAAATCTCACCAGTGCTGCTAATCCCTGAGATCTGAATTAAGGAAAGGAACATCAGGGTCCATATTATAGACATCCCATTATAAGATGTGAGAAGTTCAATGTTATAAACAAGAACCTAACTGAAATAACTATGGTTACTAAACAAATATGATTCTGAGATAATGTGCGGTCACATTAGCAAAATGTCAACAAAAATTTGCAAGCAAAAATGTCCACAGTCAATAATGTAGTGATGTATGCAGTACAGCTCACACAGAAGTCACGTTCAAACCAAGCAGCTTTCTGTTGGTCAGCGCTACATTTAACACAATGCTAAATCTGATGGGAAATTCCAAACTGTGTGTATTCCTATTAAAATGACTGGATTCTGCCCACAAAAAAAAATTGCCAAACAAAAGTAAATGTGACCGCACCATTAAACTTAAATCAGATGACTTGAAGGTTGATGTGTGGTGGTTTAACTCAAAAAAATACAGTAGTCATATTTGTTGTGTAATTCCCTGGTCTTGAAGACTCAGTAAACCAGTGCAGGCTAGTTATGTGGATTGGGATTGTTTATGTCCAGGTGTTTCTGAGTGTGAAAGGATACATGGCACACGATGAGTGTGATGGCTAAAAGGACATATCCAACTATAGTGGTGATGAGACCCTCAAAGTGTGAGGCACGAACCTGAAAACAGATGAGAGATCTTTGTCAATGTTGAAACTGCATTTACATTAAAATTTTTAAATCGAGCTAGAAAAAGGATCTAAAACTAATCTGATACTCACATATTCTTCAAAACCAAGTCCAACCACTGAGAAGTGGCCAATATGGTAGGGACAGAAAGCTTAAAAAGAGTTGATTTTAAGAGTTAAAGTTTGTAATTGGAGAACACAAAGTAAATGTTTTCTTATTGGGTCACTGAACATTATTGAATTTATGTTATAATTCGATTTAAACAAAAGTGCAGCAATGCTTACCAAACACCAGGATGAATAGTGTGTTGAGTGAGACCACCCAGAATACATGCTCCTAAAGCAAAAAAAAATAAAAAAATAATTGCTTTTTTGCTCTCTTGAATGAAATGTTTATTGGTAAATGAGACAATTGTATAATTACTCACAAGGAAAACCAGGGACCCATCAAGCCCAAGCATCTGGAGAAAAGGGGAAGAAGAGGTTTAATGTTTTTTTCTGAAAGATTTTGGTATGATGTACAATAAACAGGGTACACCAGTCTCACCCTTTCCCAAGTGAGCTCTTCAGCTGCACGATCCCATTCCAGAGCATTCCAGTTCATATCATCTGCACAGAACACACACAATGCTCCATAAATTCAGTTCACCACCATTCAACATTAATACCCTACTTAGGGGTTTTTCATTTGTTTAATTAAAGCGGTCATACCCTGTGCTCCATTGTTGGCATCTGCCACATCTTCGGCTCCTCCATCCTCCTCATCGTCATTATCTAGCTCCATCTCTTCCGCAGGATCAGCAGGGAGGTCAGGAGCCTCAGCCGCTGCAGCGTTCTCCCCTGGAGGTTCAGCCGGGGCGGGCATAGGCTGGTTTTCAGCACCTCCATTACCCTGGCCAGGGGCCTAATGGATAAGATATTATACTGATAATAAAGAAAATCAACCCACTGACTGAAGTCAACTACGATAGAGTATCTATACAACAAGATTTTTGAAGAAGTCAACTGCATCTGGTTCAATCCAAGAAAGAACAAGCAGCTATTCTGGTAAGAGAGCAGTCTCCAGAGATTCAGGGGATAATGAGGGATTTGAAGATGACAGAAGGTCAGGCAGGCTACTGTGCTGCGCTCAAATCTAAATGATAATTACAGTAAGAAGAAAGCAAAGTAAACAAAGGGGTCATGGCATAACCTGCATAATTGGTCTCTGAAGAATATCAAGCATCAGAAATTCACACTGACATAAACCGCAATAGGAATGTCATTTTTGCTTCGTTCATAAACAAAACTTGCCTGTGTGGAAAATTATGTTGGAAAAATAAAAATGAAAGTGAAGTTTATTAGGGATGAACTGAAATTTCAATCACCCAAAAAATTTAGCCTGAAAATGACATAAAATGCCATTTTTTGGCCAAAAAAGAAAAACAGGCTGAACATGTGAAAATATTAAAATGTATATTGTGAGATCTGTTTTTTGCAGATCATAATAGCGTTCCAAAAAAGCTTATCTGTTTGGAACAGAAATGTTTAAAGCCATCAAACAATGTGAATTAATACAGTTTAAAAGTTTGGGGGGAATATGATTATTTTGAAAGAAACTAATATTTTTATTCAGCAAGAATGCATTCAATTGATCAAAAGTGAGAGTAAAAACATTTATAAAGTTACACAAGATTTCTATTTCAAATAAAAGAAATAGATATTATACCTCACTGGGTTTTTGAACTTTCAATTCATCAAAGAATTCTGAAAAAAATTATGGTTTCCACAAATATATTAAGCAGCAAAACCATTTTCAACATTTATAATATTATGAAATGTTACTTGAGCACCAAAAGAGCATATTAGAATGATTTCTGAAATATTGCATGACTGGAGTAATGGCTGCTGAAAATGCATGCACATTCCCAAATTTCTTTATATCCTAATTATTGTTATGTAATTCATTATTTCCAGGAGCTCATTGCTTCTACCTTCAATTAAACTGCTAACAGTGATTGTAAATTAAATTGCCTAAATTATTACATTGTTAGCTAACTGCATTCTCTAAATTGTAATGTTGACATACATTCTCTGTAAAGCTGCTTTGAAACACGATGAGAAGAAAATAGAAGTGCACAAGTCTCAATGAAAATGTATCGTGAAAAGTGCTATACAAATAAATGTGAATTGAATTATTATTATTTATTGTAATAATAGCCATGGTTAAGAGTCCTCTTTCAAAAACATTTAAAAAATCATCCCAACCCAAACTTTTGAACGGCAGTGTAGATGCTAATGTAGTATTGACAACTAAAGTAGAAAGTGTTTTATAATATTAACACAATTTGTTTAGTTACACAATTTTATTAGTGTTTATTCTAAATCCATTTAAATTTGAGGGTGATCTGCACACATTCTGATGCAAAGCAGTGTTGATATTCTACCTCATTGGGCGGCCCTGCTGCATTGGCAGGTTGTTGCTGGTTCTGCTCCAGCCATAAAGGGGCTCCACCATGAACAATCTGCTCCCGCAGCCACACCAGACTGATGAAGGCGCAGAGGGTGCAGGTCACCACAAAGCAGCCCTGCAGGCAGTCAGCCAGCAAGTTCTCTCTGCAGAGGATGAAAATTCACTGATCATCACTTCTGAAATATCCAACCATTACAATTCACCACGCAACCGAGGATTGAAATATCCCATCATGCTCAGAGTTCACAATGAGCTGATCCACAATGTAAATGAATATTTTAAGAAGAAAACTTGAGCTTTCCTGTCTGGTACGTACGTGGAGAGCATGTCTAATGGCAGAGTCAGGAGGGAGCTTACGGATCCAGTGAACAGACACTTATAGATGCGACCTACAGGAAAAGGAGAACATTATATGAGCAAATATTGCACAACATGAATAAAGACAACATACTACTCACAGCGTAACAGACTGTGATCTATGGGCATCACTTACATGCTGTTAGAGGTACAACCCCCAGCCAAGCGAAGGCAACAAGCGTGTAATGAAACCAGTATCGGATTGCCGTGCCTATACTGGTGACCAGTCCTGCGAAAATGTCTTGAACTGGGAGCCGTGAAGGCATGTCTGGAGAGTAAACTGAAAGGAAAAGAAAAGAAAATCTATCATAGATAAACATTGTAAAGGTTTTTCCTAAATTAGTGGAAGTGTAGCATTCATTACTGAGTATTGGGGATTTGAAACTGATTTTATTCAAATTTAAGATGCTCAAAATCCTTTGCAAACTATTTGAGTGCAGGCTTGTTATAATTACTGGGTTATTTTCACAGTTGTTTAATATACATCTTGCTCTCAGATCATGTCTCTGAAATGCCTCAAAACCACAACTCTACAAATAGAAGTGCACAAGTCTCAAGTATGTCATCAAAAATCTGAGAATCAAAACAACAATTACTGTCCACATAAACACAGACGGGAACATTTGAGAGCAAACAAAATGTTAACAAGGATACAGTGTTAAGGTTATGTATCACTTAAGCATAGGGCTACACGGGTTTTTTTTTGGGGGGGAGGGGGTGTTATTGCGATTTTTCTGATAAAAATGGCAATTTAAAAAAAGTTCTAGGGTTGCTGTGCTTTTTTGTAGGGCTGCACAACTTGTTCAAAAATGTTGTGAATATGTTAAAGGGTTAGTTCACCCAACAATGAATTTTTTTTGTCGTTAACTACTCACCCTCTTGTCTTACCCGTAAGACCTGTACATTCGAACACAGTTCAACGCTTCCATGTTTACGTCTGAACGCAGACTCAATATTGACTCCTTCGACACGCATCGGCCAATACTGAGTCAGCGTTCTGACGTAGAACCTGGAAGCGCTGCAACAAAAATAGTGTAGGAGAATGACAGGGGAGAGATGAATTTGTTAAATAAAGTCGTTATTTTTGCACACAAAAAGTATTCTCGTCGCTTCATAACGTTAAGGTTGAACCACTGTAGTCAAGTTGACTATTTTAATGATGGTTTTAGTACTTTTCTGGACTTTGAACGTGGTAATTTCGTTGCTTTCTATTGAGGCTAAAAAAACCTCTTGGATTTCATCAAAAAATATCTTAATTTGTGTTCCAAAGAAGCGTTGAACTGTGTTCGAATGTACAGGTCTTACGGGTTTGGAACGACAAGAGGGTGAGTACTTAATGACAGAAATATCATTTTAGGGTGAACTAGCCCTTTAATATGACAATAACATTATAAAAAATAATATTTTGAAGATTATTGTTACCAAATAAAATAATTTAAAAAAAGAGAAATATCCAAACAAAATAATAAATATTACCATTGCAATCTTTCACTTTAATATAAAATATCCAAGAAAAACAAAATAGTTTTATTATACACTACAACTGAAAAATTACAATATTAATATATTTATGCTTGTTTTCATTTCTTAATTTTCAAACATTAAACCATCAAACTTTTATTTTGGCCGAAAACTGCAGGAAGCCCATAAAGTTTCTCTTTTATTGACAACAGTCAGTTTATAAGCACTTTTAATTACAAGTTTGGGAAGATAGAAGCATTTTGGGTTCCCAAATGCGTGTTATAAATGACCCAAACTACCATGCAGAGATGAGTTCATGTGGCTCAGCATTTACTGTGAACTGAGCTGCACTTATACAATGAAAACACTGGATCATGAGCTGTATGTGTGTAAAAGAACACAGTGTTATGCTTCACTCTAAAACATGCAGTGCATATATTTATGCAATTAAAACTGAGCCTTTGCGGTCATATCACAATTTGTATTTTATTTCAATTAATCATGTCATATTATGTTAGTAATAAAAAACAAGTTTCTCAAGTAATGGTTTCCAATGGGCCTGTTTTTCTAAATTTGTCCTAATGCTTTTGAAAGCATAGCCCAAAACTCAATTATGACACCTTCATTGTAGTAAAGCCATGCAACAATGACTCACTCTGGGTGTAAAAACCTTGTTTCACCTCAGTAAATATCTACGTCAGACAACACGAGTGCCGTGCTTTTAAATCACATGACTCAACCCATAGAACCCCATTGCTCTGAAGCACACAATCACTGCTATTGAACAGGCCATTCGAGACCAATGTGACTGTATAGAAGCGTTCATGGCTTTACCTCCCCTGAAGAATGTAATGAGAGGGGTTTACTTACTTGGCGTGAAAGCAAATCTGTGCTTGCATAATTCGCAGTACTCTTTTCTGCTGTGTTTAAGCCACTGCACCAAGCTGTGAAAACACAAGAGGGGGGCAGGAAGCAGGCGTGAGGGTGATGATCTGATGTGTGTGAAAAAGCACTGAAAATCCAGCTTCATTTCCAATTTACACAAGGGAAGGATAACAACAGTTGGAATTCCATAGTTGGTTACCAATACATTGATGAGGCCCCCTGAGCTCATAAGTTACAGCTTGTCAGTTAGTCAAATGGGTGTTGCTGGCTCTTTCCATTCAGTAACAAAAAAAAATAAAAATGAACACAACGCCTAACAAAACGAACTAGCCCCAATAGAAAGGTTAACCTATATCTCACTATCAGAGGCAATGATCTACTGACAGATATTCTGTTCTAGAAAGAAATGCCAAATTTGTATTACAAAAATCCATAAACTGGTTCTCATTCAGTGCAATACACCTAAAACAAATTTTTTGAAGTTTTTTTGTTGTTGTTGTTGTTTTGCTATTGCCATTGCCATAAAATACACTACTGTTCAAAAGTTTGGAGTCAGAAAGATTTTTTTCTTTGAAAGAAGCTAATACTATTACTCAGCAAGGATGCATTATACTGATCAAAAGTGACAGTAAATACTGAATAAATGCTGTTCTTTTGAACTTTCCATCCATCAAAGATTCTTGAAAAAAATGTATCACGGTTTCCACAAAAATATTAAACAGCACAGCTGTTTACAACAATGATTACTTGAGCACCAATTCAGAATATTGCAATGATGTCTAAAGGATTGTTTTCTATGACAGGAATAAATGACATTTTAAAAAAATATATACTTAAAAAAGGTCTTTTAAATTGTAATAATATTTCACAATATTACTGTTTTTACTGTCTTTTCAATCAAATAAATTTAGCCTTGATGAGCAAAAGAGACTTTCAAAAACATTAAAAATATCTAGCCAACCCCAAACTTTTGAATGGTAGCGTATCACCCAGATGTCCACTAAATCATCTTAATGCCTGCACTTGTTGACTTGTAGGCTTACTAAAGAACAGCAATGCCTTTGTCAGACCAGAGCTTGGAACCCCTTCTTACATTGCAGGTGGTTTTCAATTTCACGCTGTCCCATTTTTGGCCATTACTGACTCATCCTTGTGTAGGACACCTAGAATTATTACTGCAGGACATCAGGTTCAGTGTAGTTAACTGCTCAAATTACATCCTATGAATTTTATAGCAGGCACAATAAACTAATAATAATACAGTAACTTTAGCCACGATGAGCCAGGTTTCATCATTGAATGTTACTTCTAATATCCCATTTTTAAGTCTATTAACAATGAAAACTGTAAATATGACATTTTGGAAGACATTTCACATTGTTTGAACTTTAAATCTTATTAAAACAGTTATCACAAAGGGAATATGTCACTGAAAAAACAAAGCTCTTACCATTCTTGGTGGATGAACTTAATACTTCCAGTACAAACACAGGGATGGTAGAGGGGTTTGTCTTGAGTTCCCTCAGATCGACACACCCTACATATATCAGCTGCCAGACAAAAATGGGCAAAATAAGCATATTTTAAAAACAACTCATTCAATTAAATGAGAATGAACACGAATATGTATGCCGCAGCAAACCCAGAATCTACAACAACATGAGAGGATGTCATACAAGCAATGAAAAAAGACTATTAGGTTTTATGATTTTCAATTCCTACTGACGAAAACAAAACAAGGTCAGTGCTTGTTATCTTGCCAATCAATCTCTTTGCCCTCTTATTTTAAAAACAGTATAAACCTTAACTAGATAACAATGTATATATAACATGAGAGACAACTATCACTCTTGCACACATTAAATTGATGAGCCCTTATTTCAGTGTTTCAAAGATGGTATACGTGATTTGACTGACCAACTAAAATTAAATTTATGTCATCATATTTCAGGTGCGTTTACACCTGGCCAAAACATCCCAAATAAACCCTTCTACGTGAGTTACAGTTGTTATGATAAAGGCTAAAACTATAGTAACATGATTATTGTCTCCATGACATCCTGTAAAGTCAAAAACAATTTCAAACTCATATTAAAGCCATATCTTTATTTGGACGTGCTTGGAGGATGACAGCTGTACTAAAGACCAAGCTGGCAGGAAAGCAGATAGCTCGTTAGCTTGCAAAGGCCACATCAATTACAGATGCTAATTTGGTTGAACGCCTAAATCTAAATCATCACATAATGATAAACAAACGTCTGTCGACGCGCATTTAAAAGCAAACAACAAACAAAACAGACAGACAGCAGCCAGAGAGCCTCCGTGTCTAGACAGCTTACCTTCTTCGGCAGTGTCCATCTTGTACGGTGACGCACTGTCCTCTTTAGTCAACACATAACACACACCGCGGAGCAAAACACAGTATCAACTCACAATTACGCTAAAATAAAACATGACAAAATCGATCCAAGCATGAACGCCGCATAACCTCAGACCGGACACGTTTTCTTCGTGTAGTGCACACAGACAGCGCTGATCAAGCTACTTGTTAGTCGACTATATTACGGCTCGGGTGAACATGTTTGGGGCCTCTAGATCTGAATGTGCTGCTAGTGCTACGGTTTCGATTTACGGCAGAGCAGCGCGCATGCGCAGAGAACACGACACTTTCTAGCGTTTTCCGGTGGTGACTGCGCTGGATTGTATAGTAATGAATTTTCATAAGGACTACTACTACTACAACTCGTTATGCATTATTATGTTAATCTCTTTTTTAATTATAAATACAGGGTACAATGCGAGGCGAGCATAAAATGCTACAGGCAGGCAGTGGTTGTATTTATGTCAAGCAAAGTGGAAGAGACAGAGGAGGAAGGGATCAGGAAACGTACATCAGCCAGGACTTGAACCCAGGTCTCTCTAAGCACTAGAATAATATTTATCAATGTGCTGACCACTAGGCTAAAGCTGGGGAAGAGTTGTGTTTAAAAGAAGGGGAGAAAAAAGAAAGAAAAATGTGAGAAATTCAGGAAGTTGCAGGTTCGAATCCACACCGTCACATAAAGTAACTTTATCGATTGTTTCATTTCTAAGTTTGATTTTGTGAGTAATAATGTGTGTATTTGATTTTATCAATTGTGTTTTGTTGTTGGAGTAAACCACTTGAATTCTTTATCAAATGTTATCCATAATACTAAGATAGTCATTTGTCCAAATGCATTTATTAAGGTCATCATTTCCTATGGCAGTAGGAGCAAAATAACCCCCTTATTACTGCATTCACACTATATTGTAATATACCATTTCATTCAGCATGGAATACACTGAATGCAACTGTACACTGAATATTATTACATGCAATAAAACAAATAAATACAACACACCAGTCTTCTTAGAGAAATATATTTATTAACTATATACATATTTAGAAAAATGTGGAAAAGCACTGAATTCACCATATGGAACAACAAAAGAACAAAAGGATATAAAAAAGCTGGGGAAGAGTTGTGTTTAAAAGAAGGGGAGAAAAAAGAAAGAAAAATGTGAGAAATTCAGGAAGTTGCAGGTTGAATCCATACCGTCACATAAAGTAATTTTATCGATTGTTTAATTTCTAAGTTTGATTTTGTAAGTAATAATGTGTGTATTTGATTTCATCAATTGTGTCGTTTCTAAATTTGATTTTTGTTGTTGGAGTAAACCACTTGAATTCTTTATAAAATGTTATCCATAATACTAAGATAGTCATTTGTCCAAATGCATTTATTAAGGTCATCATTTCCTATGGCAGTAGGAGCAAAATAACCCCCTTATTACTGCATTCACACTATATTGTAATATACCATTTCATTCAGCATGGAACAGCTACCTTACACTGAATGCAACTGTACACTGAATGTCATTACATGCAATAAAACAAATTAATACAACACACCAGTCTTCTTTGAGAAATAGATGTATTAACTATATACATATTTAGAAAAATTTGGAAAAGCACTGAATTCACCATATGGAACAAAAGGATATAAAAATAAGTATTTCATGTACATAGGCTACATAAAATATAAGTATATAAAAAGATTGATATACGATATTAAATATGTTGAAGCAAAATTGGTGAGCGAGGGCAGACGGGATCTGAAAAATTCCATAAGCCTGGTCTCAAACATAGGATTCTTTGTACACAACTGCACCAGAGGTCAGCACACTGTCCACAAAGCCATCGGGAAGTGAGACAAAGTAAGTTTGATCAAATTAGAAACTCATGGGAGGGGGTGAACAGCAAATATACACCTGTCAAAATCCGCCCCCCCCATATGATGAGAGATGTTGATGCAGTGACTTAAAAGATGCTGATTCTATCTTGTGTGTGGATGGACTTTAACCAGCATCAGTTTAAATGTTCATTTTCTGCCTTTTTTCCAATTTATAATGATATTAAATATGTTGAAGTAAAATTGTTGAGCGAAGACAGACCGAATCGGGAAAAATCCACAAGCCTGGACTTGAACCTAGGATTCTGTGTATGCAACTGCACCAGAGGTCAGCACACTGTCCACAAAACCATCCTGAAATGCAAGACTGAGCCAGTTTGATAAATATCAATGATTAGAGATGTTGATGCAGTGACTTAAAAGATGCTGATTCTATCCTGTGTGTGGATGGACTTTAACCAGCATCAGTTTAAATGTTCATTTTTGGCCTTTTTTCCATTATGATATGAATAATGTTGACCACAAGCCTATATGTGTGGCATGGGACTTTGAATTTTGTCACACCTGGGCATGTGCAAAACGCACAAACACACATTTTTCTATCATGGTAGGGACTTTTCATTAGCTTTTTTTGTTTTTTTTTAGTAAGTTAGTAATATTTTGTATGGGGTCATTTGGTTCCCACAATGCAAACAAGTTAATTTGTGTGTACGGCTCTGATATATAAAATACCTTTCTTAGTCACATAAAATAAAAGCTGAAAAAAAAAAAAAAGATTTAGCTTTTACTTAAACAAAGGGATATTTTATTATGAATATAAGGACACCAATATATTCTGAATTTTACAATGATATTACAGAGACAAAATGTTTTTCAATATTCGTTTTCCTAGTTCATCGCTGCTGAAGACTTATCTCTAGAAGGCATCTCTTGTCTCTCACTGTCTTTATCATTTCCGATGTGTGGTTTGAATGTCTTGGCATTATAAACCCACACAGTGTCAATTCCCTCTCCAGCTACATCATCGGGAGTCCAAGTGGGAAAAGGAAAGCGACAAGCTACTACTTTGGCTGAACTCTGAAGCTCTGTTTGGAGCTTGACTTCAAGCGGCTCCATCTGTGGAGAGAAAAAAAATGTTTGTCAGATCTTAGATTAGATGCATTATCAGGGAAACACACACATATATATATACATATTATATATACATAATATTATACACATACACTACCGTTCAAAAGTTTGGAATCGGTATGATTTTTAATGTTTTTAAAAGAAGTTTCGTCTGCTAACCAAGACTGCATTTATTTAATTAAAAATACAGTAAAAACAGGAATATTTTGAAATATTATTACAATTTAAAATAACTGTTTTCTATTTGAATATATTTGACAAAGTAATTTATTCCTGTGATGGTAAAGTTGAATTTTCAGCATCATTACTCCAGTCTTCCATGTCACACGATTCTTCAGAAATCATTCTAATATGCTGATTTGCTGCTCAATAAACATTTATGATTATTTTCAATGTTGAAAACAGTTGTGTACTTTTTTTTTCAGGATTCCTTGATTAATAAAAAGTTCAAAAGAACAGCATTTATCTGAAATACAAAGCTTTTGTAACATTACACACTACCGTTCAAAAGTTTGGGGACAGTAAGAATTTTTATTTAAATTTTTTTGAAAAGAAATTAAAGAAATTAATACTTTTATTCAGCAGGGATGCATTAAATCATTCAAAAGTGACAGTAAAGACATTTATAATGTTACAAAAGATTATATTTCAAATAAATGCTGTTCTTTTGAACTTTCTATTCATCAAAGAATCCTGAAAAAAAATATTGTTCTCAAATATTTTGTACAATTGTACACAATAAATGTTTCTTGAGCAGCAAATCAGCATATTAGAATGATTTCTGAAGGATCGTGTGACACTGAAGACTGGAGTAATGATGCTGAAAATTCAGCTTTGCCAACACAAGAATAAATTATATTTTCAAATAAATGCAGTCTTGGTTAGCAGACAAAACTTCTTTTAAAAACATAAAAAATCGTACCGATCCCAAACTTTTGAACGGTAGTGTATATACACACACACACACACGTTTGTTTTGCTATCTTAGTGGGGACTCTCCATAGGCGTAATGGTTTTTATACTGTACAAACTGTATATTCTATCCCCCTACACTACCCCTATCCCTAAACCTAACCATCACAGGAAACATTCTGCATTTTTACATTTTCAAAAAAAACATCATTTAGTATGTTTATTAATCCATTTCCCTCGTGGGGACCGCTGGCTGGTCCCCACGATGTAGGTGATCTCAGGTTTTTATTACATCGTGGGGCCATTTGGTCCCCACGATGTAATATAAACAAGAACACACACACACACACACACACACACACATTACATTACCATTTGAGGAACCCCAAAGATGACCACATTGGAGTACTCTGAAAAACTGACCTATGAAAGAAGGACAGTTTAATGTCACCATGAAATCAAAACAGTAAGTTCTTATTTTTATGGATAAAGCAGTATTTATTATAAATGATTTATCTGTGCATATCACTATTTTTGTAAAAGTCATGTCCCCTTGTAATCTTTAATCAAAATAACTGCCCCTCCCTTTTGCAACAACAACTCATCTCTGATTACGTGTTTACTGGCACGAGGGCAGAACAACCTGTCACTCACATGAGGTCACAGCAATAGTTAAGCAGCAAATTACAATCATCCAACTGTATGGATGGACAAAATCAAGTCCTACCCTACATTAAATTTTTTTGTTCAAGAAGCCATTTCACTCGGATATACATCGCAATAAAAAAAGACTTATCGCAACTTCCGTTTCACGCCGACTTTAAGGGCCAATTCCAAATTCCAAGGGCGTTTTTGTACTCTTGAAGGGCACTTCGGAAAGGGGACGCCATTTGTAGAGGCATTCCAAATGAAAGTGAACACCTGAATCCCTTCACAAAGGGCCCTTTCACAAGTCCGTTAGCGAAGGATACATGTGACTAAGTAATTTTATCGTTAATGGTCATGTGACCCAGAGTGGCGAATCCTCAAAATTAATTTTAAAACTAGATGGCAGGAGAGTTCAGGTTAAAGTATAAACAGAATAATTCAAGTTGTTTTGTTTTGTTTGTGATATTTTACACACATTTATGCAATACATTTTTAAAATAAGTTTCATAGGTAAGAAATGAGTTTAATAGTAGACATGTTAAGTGTTGTCTTACAGTGTCCAAACAAGAGACTGCAAGTTTTAAAGTTAAGAGCAGAGACAGAACACACAATATATACTGATAAGAAGCTTCATTATAAAATGTATATTTATTTACAACAATTATATTAACAGTTAATAGAGTAGGCTGATGGATGCTGCACTGTAATAGTAACATTCCAGGTGAAGATTAAGAGGAAATTATGTTATCTTTCATTATTCCCTTCGACAAACGTGTTCCAAAAAGCTACATTATGACACACCAGTGCCCTGCTCCTTCCAAACTCCCTACTTCAAGTGTTCTGCTCTTCAGATTGAGTAGGGCATAGGGATGCTCACATCAGATTGGAATTTGCTTTAAGTCTAATGACATTTATAACATATTATGATTTCATACAGATCATATTGATCAGTAGTTGCTTAATCAGTTGATTAAAAATACAAAAGGAGATCCACATTTAGATTATGATTGACCTGTTCTCACCTTCCAAAGGTCTGAAATATAGAAAGATGTGCTGTGATGAACGCCTTCCCTCCAGGCTTTGTAACGGGAGTACCAGACCAGCCATTGGTTGAGCTCAAAGCCAACTGCCTTGAAGCCTCTTTTTGCTGCTGCGATAACCTACAACAAACCAGGAATAAGATTTTTAGGAGATTCAGGGATAATGGTTTAAAGGATTAGTTCACTTTCAAATAAAATTTTCCTGATAATTTACTCACCCCCATGTCATCCAAGATGCTCATGTCTTTCTTTCTTCAGTCGAAAAGAAATTAAGGTTTTGGATGAAAACATTCCAGGATTATTTTCCTTATAGTGGACTTCAATGGCCTCCAAACGGTTGAAGGTCAAAATTACAGTTTCAGTGCAGCTTCAAACGATACCAGATGAGTAATAAGGGCCTTATCTAGCAAAACGATCGGTCATTTTCGAAAAAAATACAACTGTAAATGCTTTATAAACACAAACGATCGCATTGCACGTGCTTCCGCTTTCCGTATCCTTCGAAAAGCTTTTGTATGTCCTACGCCTTCCCTATTCTACTTACGGGAAAAAACGGAACTGGCGCCGCGTTCGTTCCTTAAGTAGAATAGGGAAGGCGTAGGACATACAGCGTAAGCTTTTTAAAGAATACGGAAAGCGGAAGCACGTGCAAGGAGATCATTTGTGTTTATAAAGCATATACAGTTGTATTTTTTTCGAAAATGACTGATCGTTTCACTAGTTAAGAACCTTATTCCTCGTCTGGTATTGTTTGAAGCTGCACTGAAACTGTAATTTTGACCTTCAACCGTTTGGGCTCCATTGAAGTCCACTATAAGGAGAATAATCCTGGAATGTTTTCATCAAAAACCTTAATTTCTTTTCGACTGAAGAAAGAAAGACATGGACATCTTGGATAACATGGGGGTGAGTAAATTATCAGGAAAATGTTATTTGAAAGTGGACTAATCCTTTAACTAAACAGGTTACTCTGATTAACGAACATCAATACTTTTATGTAGTTAAAAGGTAATATTGATATACTACAGTACTGAATCAATGATACTGTTTGTTAGTGCAAATTCTAAATAAAAAACAAAAACAGTCCAAATCAGGAAACTCACAATCCGTCCATCTCCGCTGCCGATATCTACCAGGGAGCCTGATCTAGTTTTCAAAACCGTTAGAACGTTTTCAATTTGTGTCCTTGTTGCAGGTACGAATGGCAGACAAACTTTCCTCAATGCTGGTGCAACAAACGGTCCGGTCACTGCATACAGAGCGACCAATGACCCTCCGACGACACAAGTTGCAATAATACCGAGTCGTTTTTTAAAAGTACCTTCACCAGCTGATCCCTGCTTATAAGTCTCTGAGCATAGATTTGATTCGGTGCCAAAGTCAGACATCCTGAAATGAATCAACTGACCTCCTTACTGAATGTCCAAAGACACCACGCAGCTTTTGACAGATGTGCGATTAAAAGCGGTCAGATACGCAATGAGCTAAACATTTCAATAAATTAACAGCGTCATCCTGACAATATACAGACTAGTATATTGTCTACATAATATATATATACAATAAGAACACCACAGATATTTCACCTTATTCTACGAGACTGACATTAGAGTCTGTGCATCTACTTATTTGTCCGACGACAGACCGAAGCGTCATTAGTTCCACTCTCTGTCACTTCGTGCTTCGTACAGATACTATTACAAACAAATACTATTAATTCAGAATTGCATAAACCTAACAAATATTTGGTTTAAGATTTACAGCCTGTTAATTTAGTCCTTTTCTATGGGTGTTTTTTAAGAGTGGTGAAAGTTCCTCCCCTGCAATTACTTTTGTGTACCAGTGGGAGTCACTATTATGCGGCTCATTACGCACAGCATCTTCTGGCTGCTATTTTTTTCAACCCTTAAAGGATTAGTTCACTTTCAAATTAAAATTTCCTGATAATTTACTCATCCCCATGTCATCCAAGATGTTCATGTCTTTCTTTCTTCAGTCAAAAAGAAATTAAGGTTTTTGATGAAAACGTTCCAGGATTTTTCTCCATTTAGCGGACTTTAATGGAGCCCAAACGGTTGAAGGTCAAAATGACAGTTTCAGTGCAGCTTCAAAGCGTTCTACAAGATCCCAGACGAGGAATAAGGGTCTTATCTAAAGAAACCATCGCTCATTTTCTAAAAAAAATTAAAAATTATATATGTTTTAACCATAAATGCTTATCTTGAACTAGCTCGCTTCTTCTCTATTAGAATTCCAGCAGTGTAGATGCTGCTAAGTGTATTACTGCCCTCCACAGGTCAAAGTTTGAACTAATTGTTATATACTTGCACAAGCATATTGTATATGACAATTTAGTTCAAACTTTGACCTGTGAAGGGCAGTAATACACTTAGAAGTGTCTACACTGCCGGAATTCTAAAAGAGGAGAAGAAGTTCAAGAAATGTTCAAGATGAGCATTTATGGTTAAAATGTATATCATTTTTATTTATTTTTTTAGAAAATGAGCGATGGTTTCTCTAGATAAGATCCTTATTTCTCGTCTTGGATCGCTGTAAACTGTAATTTTGATCTTCCACCGTTTGGGCTCCATTGAAGTCCACTATATGGAGAAAAATCCTGGAATGTTTTCATCAAAAACCTTAATTTCTTTTCAACTGAAGAAAGAAGGACATGGGGGTGAGTAAATTATCAGAAAATGTTGATTTGAAAGTGAACTAATCCTTTAATGGCATTTGTAATTAAACAGCACTTTTAAATCGCATTTAAACGTTAATATGACGAGGATGACATATGTTTACATTGTGGCGCTTACGACCACATTAAAATGCTACCAATAGGCGAGGAAAGAGGAGGCATCCAGTGGGAAAAGAGCATTTTGTTCTACAAGACACTTTATAATAATGCAATAAATGCAATCAGACTGCATAACTGTACTTGTTTGTAATTTTATCAGTGATGTGAAGTGAGAATGAAAATTGGAGTATGAAGGGTAACAAAGTATAAAACAAGCACAGATGTTCTCACACAGGCATAAAAGAAATGAAAATACAAATAAATTAAAACAGCATTAAATTAAACAACACAATTCAAGAGAGAAGCCTGTCACAGAAAAAAAAAAAACAATGGTGAATATAACCATAACAGTAATGACATATTTGTATGTCATGTTTTAAATAATACCCACACCAAACAGCATAAATCTAAAGTATTTACATTTCACATATGCAATGATTCTGCGTCCTAATATTATTTCTCGATACTAGGAGTAAAACAAAAGTGCATAACAGTCATCAAATTATATGGACTAGACAGTGAGCACACTGTCATAGGCAAAACGGGAAAAGAAAACATGACAGGTTAATGGTTCACATATACATTTAATGCATACTGTATACAGCCATGTTTGTTGATATTCCTTTATGGATGCAAAATGATGAAAATGGAGTGACTAGACAAGGAAATTTTGTCTGTCACCAAACAAAACAAACCAAGTGCATGGCTACTACAAATAAAACAGACAAAAGACAATAAAGAAATAATCTATCCAAACACCGGGCTGATGTGCATGGAAAGCCAATCAAAAGTCATTGGATATTGACCGATGCACAGTTCTGTCCATTGCAGCTCGCCCGCGGCTGGTGGTGGGCCCATCATAAAATTCATCATCTAGGTCGCACTCCTCAGCCCCATCGTGCGAGTAGCTGTGCTTCATCACCAGAATATTCCTGCGGCCAATCGGGGTGGCTTGCAGAGGGAACGGAGCCTGTGCGGACGTCTCCATCTCTGAGAGAATGGCAGCAGCATCTCGCAGACTGAGATCGCTGCGGCTGCCTCGAGTGCTGGACACCTGCGAGCCACAGTGGTGGCCGTGGATGCATTTGGAGGAGGTGCGCTGCAATTTGGGGAAATCCTCTGGTAACACCTCACCATCGGATGAGGTTGCTTGCCGTAGCGTGCACAGCTCATAGTGCGGGGGTTCAAAGGCCTCGTGAAGCAAGGTGGGGTCGAATTCGTCCCTGCGGATTATGTACTTTTTCCGTGGCTGTTTTATTTGAATGATTATCGACACGGTGAGCAGGATAATCACCACTCCGCAGGTCACTCCAATTATGGTTACATTGGTGTTGTCAAGGCTGTCCAGGATAGTGGCTTTTCTTTTCTCTGTGTGAGAGGAGCATAAATACTGTAGGTGGTATAATGTTTTGAATCTAGAAAATAATTAAATTAATATACACTAAACTTTCAAAAGTTAAGGGTCGGTAATATTTTTTATAAGCTGTCTTTTATGATAATCAAGGCTGCATTTATTTGATCAAAAATACAGTAAAAACAGTAATTTTGTGAAAAATGTATCTGTTCCCCTACCCCCTCTATAGGTTTGGAATCAGTGTTGGGGTAACGCATTACAAGTAACTTGAGTTACGCATTCAGATTACTTTTTTCAAGTAACTAGTAAAGTAATGCATTACTTTACAACAAAATATCGAAGTTACTTTTTCAAATAAGTAACGCAAGTTACTTTGTTTTCCCATGTATTGACTGACAACTCTCCTGTCGCCATGTTGAGAGAAATCAAGAGTAAGTCCAAAGGCATTGTGTGATGGTTATTTGATGATTGTAGTTCTAGACTAAATGTGAACATTTACTCATCTCACTTGCACAAAAACAGAGTCAGTATTCCTCAAAATTAATAAAACAGTGAAATGAAATCTCAGAATACTGCACAAACCTGCAATAATTAAATATATTAAATTAAACAAATATACTTTATGTATTTAATCTCACTTTATTAACCAATAGCTTCTACTGTATCCTATTCTTCTGTATTTCAGAATGGCAGCACAGCTGAAAGGTTTGTTTGAGCTGCGCCCTCTACTGTACAGGTGTACATTTTAATTTCTTTCAGCCTGAGGATTTTTCATTTCACTTTTGGTAAGAAAGGGCCTTCACATTTGCCAATAATACAACTTTTTTTGTTGTTATTAAAAAACAAGCTAGCCCAGCCCAGCCCAGGTGAGAAAAAGTAATGCAAAAGTAATGTAATGCATTACTTTCTTGCCAGAGGAGAACTGGCCCCCTGACTAAGCCTGGTTTCTAAGGTTTTTTTTCCTCCATTTTAACACCTGTCTGCCACCTGATGTCACCTGTTGGAGTTTGGGTTCCTTGCCGCTGTCGCCTTTGGCTTGCTTAGTTGGGGACACTTGACATTTGATATTCAACAGTGCTTTGCATCTGCCTGCATTGACACCATTTTCTTTAAGAGCTGCTGTGCAGCCAAAATTATATACCATTTATCACTGTAAAGCTGCTTTGACACAATCTGCATTGTAAAAAGCGCTATATAAATAAAGGTGACTTGACTTTCCATAAAAAGTAACTAAATAATGCAATTACTTTTTTAGGGAGTAATGCAATATTGTAATGCATTATTTTTAAAAGTAACTTTCCCTAACACTGTTTGGAATGACATGAGGGTGAGTAAATGATGACATTTTCATTTTTTGGATGAATATCCCTTTAATGTGCTTAACTTTTATCATTTACATTAGCTATGTAAATACATTTATGCAAGTATTTCATTTTGGAATATGTGATTACATACCTTTGCAACCATTCTCATCCCAAGGATAGACACAGTTTTGGATACCATTGCACACCAATGTGTGGTTAATACACATGTTGCTATGGCAGAAGAATGCATCTCCTTCACATGGAGCTGAAGAGCAAAATGATAATTATAGAAGAAACCACATGAGACACTACCATATCATGCCGTTAAAACTGCTCAAGTGACTCAAGTCCAAATATGCAGATAAAATAAGAGGTAAATCACAACTTTAATGTTAGAAAGCAAGCTATATGTGCTACTGAAATGTGTTAAGATAAAAAAAAAATGACTGAATGACTCACGCTCATGGAAGGTGGTGAAGAGGATACGGAATCGGCTCCTGCGGCTGGTCTCATCGGCCCACATGCGAATCACACCTACTGAAGTCAGCAGCATTACGTCATTTGCTACCGTGCTGCAAAATTTATTCTTCAGATGCTCCACCGAGCTGCTCCCATCATACACCGCCACAAAGTTACGCTTGCACTCGTTCGAGTTCTGCATCTCATAATCCAGGAAACGCAAATAGATCTGTGCAGGAGACACATTTATGTTGACATTTGTTTGTTTTTATTTTATTTATATTTTTAATTTAACATAATGGACATGAAATAACAGGATATTATTGGAAAGAGAAATGTGGAACAAGATAAACACTACTGAAAAGACTAGCTTAGACCAACATGTTGGGTTTTAATTTCATTGAATACACTTATGAATAGAGGTTTACCTTAGAGCCAGGAGGAGCTCTTATGAACCACCTGCAGTCTACAGCCTCTGTCTGCAACGCTTTGCCCTCTTTTGCAACCATTACAGACTCCACAATGCCCTCTGGCCCGCTCATCTCAAACTCACAAACTACACCATGAAAACACAGTAATGTATCGTGGTGAACTGGTTTTAATATGCTGAGAAGGTAAACTTTAATAAAACATTTAACTTACTTGGAAGAGGTGGTGGAACTCCAATGTCCTTGAAATCAGGATCTGCAAAATACAAAGAGAGTGATTAAGTATTTTTGTACAACTCTAGCATGAAAGAATACATCATGTTTACATCATGTTTTGCTCAATACTGCGCATATGTTGAATGCCTGTGTATGCGTACGAGTCAAATGAAGTATACTTTCCAAGGCTGTGCTTCTGACTGTGCACGTACACCAGTATTGTGCAAGTAACTTCCAAACAATACATTATAGATTACTTGTAGTAGTTCTTTACCTTACAATATTACTGTCTCAGAATTGTAATGCGTTACATTACTCCTGTATCACTTTTGAGTTACTTTCACCAAAATAACTACAGAAGTAGAACTTAACATTCTAAAATGACAAAATGTACTGCAGAGCATTTTACATCCAGTAGAGGGCGATATGATGTAGCATAATGACTGTGGGCTATGCAGGCTACTAACAATATAGCTTATAATTGGCAAAGTGAAGGCTCAAGACAATGCAAGAAAGGATGACAGACAGAATCACAAATGATCCAAGTCTGTTAAAAGTATGGTAGAGGTATAAAGTGATTATCTGACAAACTCGAAGTAATGCGCATACATCCATCTTGCTAATGTACAGTTTTCTTCTGCCATCTTCACCCATTAGCCACTTTTCCACTGGCCAGCTTCCACTGGCTTTATCTAGCAAAACGATCGGTCGTATTCTTCAAAAAGCTTACGCTGAATGTCCTACAACTTCCCTATTCAACTTACGGAACGAACACGGCGCCAGCTCTTTTTTTTATAGTAAGTTTATTAGGGAAGGTGTAGGACATTCAGCGTAAGCTTTTTGAAGAATACGGAAGGCGGTCTGGTGGAAGCACTTGTGATGCGATCATTTGTGTCTATAAAGCATATACATTTACATTTTTTAAAGAAAATGACCAATCGTTTCGCTAGATAAGACCCTTCCTCGTCTGGGATCATGTAAAACCCTTTGAAGCTGCACTGAAACTATAATTTTGACCTTTAACCGTTTGGGGCCAATTGAAGTCCACTATAAGGAGAATAACCCTGGAATGTTTTCATCAAAAACCTTAATTTCTTTTCGACTGAAGAAAGAAGGACATGGACATCTTGGATGACATGGGGGTGAGTAAATTATCAGGACATTTTTATTAGAAAGTGGACTAATCTGATTAGACCGTTAGCATCTCGCTCTTAAATGACCAAAGAGTTTCAATATTTTTCCTATTTAAAACTTGACTCTTCTGTAGTAACATCGTTCACTAAGACCGACGGAAAATGAAAAGTTGCGATTTTCTAGGCCGATATGGCTAGGAACTATACTCTCATTCCGGCGTAATAATCAAGGAACTTTGCTGCCGTACCATGGGTGCAGCAGGCGCAATGATATTACGCAGCGCCTGTGACCCCCTGCTTGCACAGGGAGCGTGCCTTGCAACCATGGAGACATTTATGAGAGACGCTGCGTAATATAATAAGATTTCACTTCTACTGTTAATGAAATTTTGGTAGGCTACATGGTTTTTACTATGAGATGGATAGCCTAATTGTTATCATTCAGATGGGCTACAGGTTATTTTTATGGTATGCCAAAAAGTGTTTATTTTAAAATGTGATCGTTGGGACATTTTACCAGTATTTACCACATTTTCAATATTTAAAATATGAAAAATATGCAATATGAAATTTTTTTTTTCTTTATAAAACACAAGATTTGGTCTTTAAAAAGCCTTTTTCCACAAGGTACAGCTTGAAGAAGAAAAAAAAAGGGATGGGGGTGGGGGGCAGGTCATTATAATTAGTGTCTTCTTATATTTGGAACAATACAGTATATTCTAATAGAAAACAATTATTTTAAATTGTAATAATGTTTCACAGGATTAGCCCACTAGGTTTTACTGTATTTTGGATTAAATAAATGCAGCCTTGGTGAGCATAAGAGAAACCGTCCCGAAACCTCTGGGCGATTTAGGTTGCATTACTTCTTCATAAGAACATGAGAAATATTTTCAAAACATATGTAATTTTATTACACTGATAGTTTAAAAACAAACACAGATAAATAAAATGCATTTTTTACTTCTCCCCCTGACCTTGAAGAACTTCTGTCCCAGGACAATCATTTATTTTCTTTTAGCCTAACTGAAACACATAGGATTAAGGAATGAAATGATGTCCTGAGGCTTGAGTCATGATTGTACGTGGATTAATAATCCCTGCACCAGCGTCACACAGATTAGGCTGCACAGTGTGAGGAAGCAAAGTAATAAGATGTAGGTGTGATTACAGAAACCTGTTCGTATTTTTTGCAAAGTATTTCAGGCATAAACAGTAAATAGGCTCTGGCCAGTTTATAATGTAAATCAGTTTATAACTAGATCTAATCTATCATTTCCAAAAAATTTAGAGTCCTTTAGGGTTTCAATCTAAAATCATTCAGAGATTCGCCATAATCCTCTCGTGTTTTCTTACCTCTGGTACAGCTTGGCTAAGATTATTCTTTATGATGATGTAACAGGACGCATGGATGTAGGTCTCTGATAAATCTTTGATTTTTGATGTGCAGGATAATATTTTACAGTATTCCAGATGTACATATAACCAAAAATCATTGATTGTAATCCTAAAATTAGTTTGCTTTTCAAGTTTTATGATTAGAAAAAATTGTGTATATAAAAACTGTAAAATAAAAAAAAAACAGTTTGGTTGGGTTTCCACAGTGTGTAGATGGCATAGGTTTTTTGTGGTGATGCATGGATTTTGTATGCTTCCTTTATTTCAGGGCTCTCAAAATTTACACTGTTTAGGACTATGATGTTATTGCAGGTCCCTCTCCACCAGAACCTGTCAAAGGTTCTTCCTCATGTCTCTGCTTCATTACCGAAAACTGGACTGGATTTAGCACTGAGAGGAGATTAGCATTGCTGTTCAGTGTTTATTAGGCAGCTGTGATGAACACTGGTGTAATCAGAATTTAAGCTGAGCCTAACATCACATAATCAAGAAGACCGGCCAAATTTAGTCAAGACGGACATCACATCTGTCTCGAACCTCAGACGAATAGTCAAAAAACACTCACTTTCGTTTTTACTTTGTCCGTTCATTGAATGATGTGACTATGGATTATAAATATTCTGTCAAAAGATTTATGACCCCTTTGCAACCCAACAATAATGCATAAAACAAATTATTTTGGCCATCCCATACACTCTTAAAAATTAAGATTCTTCATTGGCATTGATGGTTTAACAAAGAACCTTCATCATCCATGAAACCTTTCCAATGGACAAAAGGTTTTTCTAATGGAAAAAGGTTCTTTAGATTATAAAATGTTCTTCACACTAAGAAACAAAATTGTTCTTTTAAGAACCGTTCACTGAAAGGTTCTTTGGGGAAGCCAAAATAGTTCTTCTAGGGTATCGCTGCGAAAACCCCTTTTGGAATTTTTTTTTTTTTTTAAAGTGTATATTTTCAATAGGATTTGGTGAAGCTAAAGTAGGAGGACAGAGCTCAGGACATGGAGCAGACTGAGTGTGCTCCTCTGAAGACAAGCTTTCATTAACTGGGATCAGAGACATCACAAACCTCCCCCACTCAGCTGCTGCATGTGTGCTTGCACTACAAATGCAGGGTCATCCGACCTGAGCACAGAACACAGCATTTACCAAAACAAGTAGGATTCTAACTAAGAATAAATCACCAGTATGAAACCAACATTATAACTGTGTATGCGTTTGGTTTTGCAATAGATACAGCGGAGTCCAAAAGTCACAAATAAAACAAAATCTGCTATTCAAAACGCAATTTGAAGGATTAGTTCCCAAAAAGCTGGCGTTCTTACGTAGAACCCGGAAGCGCTGCTCTGTGTTTACTATGTGAACAGTGTAGGAGACTGACACGGAAGAGAAGAAATTGTTGAATGAAGTCGTTATTTTTGTTTGTTTGTTTCTTGCACACAAAAAGTATTCTCGTCTCTTCATAACATTAAGGTTGAACCACTGTAGTCACATTGACTATTTTAACAATGTCTTTAACTTTTCTGGGCCTTGAAAGTGGTAATTGCATTGCAGTCTATTGGTCAGAAAGCTCTCGGATTTCATCATAAATATCTTAATTTGTGTTCCAAAGATGAACGAAGGTCTAACGCGTTTGGAACGACATGAGGGTGAGTAATTAATGACAGGAATTTCATTTTTGTGTGAACTAACCCTTTAAAGGTGTACCATGCTGAACAATTTAAAACAAAGAAACTTAAAGATGTAAAGTTTCCAGTGTGTTAAGTGTTTTTCCAGGTCACTAATCAAAAAAGTACATTTGTGACACTGATCATGTGACTCTTTTTACAGATGATCAGATGTTCTTCCACAGAAGAACAAGATGCTCCTTGGTGCAAGATCTGGGCAACATGATATATTCAGGCCCGGCACCATGGACATCCCTGTGACCCCCCCCAAATTTCAACCGAGAAACACGATTTCAGCCACCCAGTGCCAGTATATACTGATGACACAAACAGAACTCTTACCTTGGGTGAAATTGTACCGAGCTGAAAATCCAGTGGCTTCTAGTTCTCCATCTGCCACAAATTTTATCCAAAGGTATCGTCCACTGGACTTAACATAGGTCGGGCTCTCTTGTCCACAGTAACGGCCGATGATAGGAGAAAAGCTGAAGGGTCCATCCCTGACTTCAATGTGGTCAAACTTACACTCCCACGATGGCTCAATAGCATACTTTTCATCAAAATACAGGTCGATGCATTGCCTTGGAGAAGCTATGGCACAATTAAAACTTTGAGTTAGATATGAAACTATAACTCATTAACAAAGGTCAAAATGAAAGCTGAGTAACCTTCAATTATGTATATGCATTCTCGGTCAGGAGGATATTTCTCTGGATAGTTAGGAGATGTAAAAAGTCCTCCATCAGGCTCTTTGACCCAAGAACCGCACAATCCCGCCGGTGTCACACCTGAGTTGTTTTCAACTGAAGAGACAAAGCGTTACAAAGCAAAAAGACTGCCATGAGGTTAAAACTACTTGGATTAAACAATACAATTGTTAGAATCAATCAATACTGCTTTTGCAATGCCCTTCTTGCCCACTTAAGATGAGAGATAATTACCTGAAACTCTCTTCGGTGGTGCTGTTGGTGCTCCAGAAAATCCAAGATTGACAAGACTTGCAACAACTGCTAAAATGAATAATGATCAGAGATAATGATGGTCAAGAATAGCTTGCTTCATGCTTAAACAGTTCTTAAATGTGCCAATACAACGCTAATGTACAGTATACTGCCTTTGCATTTAGTGTTTACACTGTATAAAGTGTAATTTCTATCTATCTATGGTCACGTCAAAATTATGGCCAACACACACTTCGATGTTTCCTCAGTCAGTTATGACATTATAGTTTCTGTATGTCCCGCAGAGTAAATAAATAAAGAGTATAAATAACAAAAAAATCAATGAGCAAAGACATGTTGATTTGCGTTTTCCAACTTTATCACCACTATTGAGTGTTCTAACTGCCACTTGAGGTTTAGTGATAAACTTGCTTTCGTGTAAACATCAACACTGCAAACAAAATTACACATTAAATATAAAATATGGCTTAAACTTAAAGGGGAACATGCATGGTTCCCAATAGGTTACTTGGTCGATAGCAGTAAAGGAAACATAACATTTATGTTCGTTTTCATAAGCTATAGCAGTGTTTTGATATTTACTCACCAACAAGCAGTTTCACCCGCGGCACCATGATTCTCCCCAAGGGTTTCAAATTTGAATTCCATGAAATGCGAATTGTAGTGGCGAAGCGAAGGATAAATTTTACAGAAAATATAGCTACAATAATAAGCAGTCCGTCATTAGAAGAGGCTGCTTAGAGGACACGATACAGATTATGTGAGATTCATTGCAAAAAAAAAAAAAAATGTTGAGGCTATTCCCAGAACTCACGGTGTAGTTGAAGACTTGTTTGATGGAACAGGTTGAACACATCTGCGTAATCCGCCTCAGTGCACAGAAGACCTGCGGACACGAAGAGTGGATTAACAGGATCCCTTCTCTCATACGTGGACAGACTTTGCTAACATCGTCGTGAATATTCTAACAGATGAAGTTTGTCCAAGTGGTTTTAACCAGTGATTTGCTGATTAAAGTACTACTTTGTACACTTTTAAATATGGGTGTTGGATTGTCGTGTGCAAAATTAAAATGTGAGTTTTGTCAAGTTCCTAGTTTATGACAAAAAAAAAAAAATTTATTCAATGTGGATAGACAAACAGAATTTGTGGAAAAAAAAAAAAAGTTAGGGGTTGGGCATATGGCCCACCTTGTTCAGACAGTCAAAGGACAGACAGATCATTAAACGTTTTTTTTTATGCTATTAGAAACGAGATAGACATGAACAGGCATTCTGTCATGTGGTATTTGAACATGCAAGAATGTCAATGTTTCATTTTCCATAGCAGCATATTAGATGCACCTAACGACACGACTGTGTTCAAACTAGAAACTAGACATACCGAAATGTGAAGGAAAAATTGAAAAAAAAGACATGGTCCCAAATGCCTTCTGCTAAACTGGCATTCTCTGTGGGACTGCTTTTCATCAGGATCTTGTTAACAGAAGAAAGAATGGATGCTGCAAAACACAGGGAAATACTGTAAAAGAACCTGCTACAGTCTCTCATCTTTCAGCAGGACAATGATTCTATTAGCACACTGTGTCAACAAAACTCTTAATTGAAAAGGTATGGCACTAAATGAAATGTGTGTTGTATGATAAATCTAAACAATCTGCAGCAAATTGTGCTTTAAAGAATAGCCCATCACACTTTAACAAATTGCAAAACTGGTGCATATACAGTACCCTAACTGATTTAAAGCTGTTACTGCAAAAAGTGACCCTATAAAATATGTCAAATAAAAATGTATTAACAGTTCTACACTGACCGCTAAAGCATATTTTATTTTCATAAGGTTATGTAAAAAACATAGGCTTGAAATCTGAAACATCATAGAACTAAAAATAGGGAGGCTACTGTATAATGTCCTAATATTTTTAGGTTCAAAGACAAAAACAACCAGGATGTTTTTAATCATATATCATGCTATCTTTCTAACTTATATGCAAGTGTTGCTGGCTGCAGTATCTATTTAATATACTATAATTTTCGATAACCATAGCTTTAAGAGTTGCTACTTTCCTTTTTTTGTTTTATGCAATATAGGTAC
Source organism: Anabarilius grahami (assembly GCA_003731715.1). NCBI lineage: Eukaryota > Metazoa > Chordata > Actinopteri > Cypriniformes > Xenocyprididae > Anabarilius > Anabarilius grahami. The sequence continues at coordinate 3,913,496 of RJVU01044706.1, forward strand.
TCAAGTAGTTGTCCTGTGGTGTGACATGTTAATCTAAATCTAATCTAAAACAGCATTTTACTAATTTGTTTATAATTAGTATGCATGCAGCCTTTATGAACGACTTGTATACTTGTATGTTTTTGTATCTTGCACTGCAAGACCAATGAACAGGTGAAGGCAAAAATTGATCACTTTCTATTAAACATTCATATAACTTTTCACCAGTGTTGGGTGTAATGCATTACTAAGAAATTAATTCATTTTAATTACTTTCCCTTGAAAATTAAAGTGATTATTAATTTTTCTGTAATTTAATTACAGATATTTCTGATGTACAGACAATATAAAACAATAGTGGATTTAATATCAAACTTTTGTTCAACTGGTCTTCGATATGGGATTTAGAAAGTAATTATTAATAAGTAATGCAATACATTTCACTGCTTTTAACCCAAAATCTTGATGTTGCTAAAAGAAAAATCCAAAGGACCTGTAATGTGTCAGCTACGCATGCAGTTTTTTGCACGTTTATGTTATGATTTAGTCGCTTAGGGTAATATACTACATATTTAATTTGATTAACACAATTTCTACATGTGTGAATTCGAATTTGAAGTGCTAAATACTTCGCTAGTTTTAATATAATGCTTTAATATCTTTTTACAACCACTGGATGGAGCAATAGCACATCATATTCGTTTTTTTGAATACCTCAAGAACAAACAATGATATGTCATTGTAGAGACAGCTATTGCCATCTTACCGCTGGCAATATTAAATTACATTGAAATTAATTTAGCCATCAGTAAATGCTGAGCAGACCTGTTAAAGTTTATGAAGTAGTATCCTATAACAAGACATTTAGCCTACTTTACAGAAAATTGATTACAGTACTTTTAAAAGAGCCTATGTGTATTTAGCTGTGATGCATCAGTTTTGAATTTGAACCTGATTCGAACATTATTGCGCAATAGAAACTTTAGCATATATGTAAAAATGTAGGGCGTTTTCAGATAAGGCGCGCGCGCTGTGGCTGAGAGAGAGAGAGAGAGAGAGAGAGATAGGGAGAGAGAGGGAGAGCGATGGGGGGGCTGTCGTCTTCACTGATCTCCTAAGAGTGGTCGTTAGTATTTTTGCTCTTCCACAGTCATGTTGAGAGCCAGGGAACAGGGCTCTTTGGCCGTACTGGCCTCCACCCTTCTTTTGGGATGCGGCGTTGCGTTTTCCCTCGGACAGAATGACACAGAACCGGTAGTTTTGGAAGGAAAATGTTTAGTTGTGTGTGACTCGAACCCGTCCGCCGAAGGAGGAGTGACCTCGTCGTTTGGGATATCTGTCCGCGCTGCTGGTGCTAAAGTGGCTTTTTCTGCTGTCAGAGGAACTAACCATGAACCATCAGAAATGAGTAACAAGTCCATGACGATCTACTTTGATCAGGTCAGACCCTGCTTTCACATGTACGCATATCTGTGCGTTAAGTTGGCTGTAACATTTTCCCCCTCAAAACATACGTTAACTTAAGTGAACACACACCTCTTTCCAGGTACTAGTGAACATTGGAAATCACTTCGATCTTAAGGCGAGTGTATTTCAAGCTCCTCGGCGAGGCATTTACAGCTTCAGCTTTCACGTTGTGAAGGTCTACAACCGACAGACAATCCAGGTGAGTCTATCTGTTTTCATTTACTTCTTTTTTTTTTATCATTGCAGATATTAATTATTCATTTCTGACTATTGCAATTGCTACTGGTGCCTTTTCCAGTTTTGCTAATAATAACTCATTTGACACTACCACTCATTCTTTAATTTAATAGTTAAGTCTTCCAGTTTTCTTAGTACTAACTGAATAGGATTCATTTGACACTAAGTATTCCAACAGTAACACTTAGATTTTTATTGAACGGTATAGTACCATTCTGACTAGTCATTTCATATGACAACACAATTGTAACTGGTAAAATATGAAATGTTACTAATACCATAAGGAGACATGTGTCTCATAAATATGTACTGTATATATTAAATAAACACTTGCAAAGCTGGAATAGATGTTAGTATCTAATGTGCTAGTTTCTAGTAACTAAGAAATAGTAAAATTGGAATAGGGATCAGCAACAATTGGAAGTCATTACTAGTCTAAATGCATTTTTTCAATTGGTAACTTCATACCAGTAAAACAAAATAGTTCTACTGTTGGAATAGTGACTAGCAAATTAATATTTTTATAATACTAGTGGCTAATTAAATTGAGACTAGTCACTACTGGAATAAGGACTACTTAACAAGTAATAGAATCTAATGAACAGTTACAAGTGAAATTTAATTTAAATGATACCATATACAGTTTCATTTTATGTAGTAAAGGTTAATCTGGCTTGTTATAATGCATTTGATCACATCTTGTGTTTCCGTGTCATTAGGTCAATCTGATGCATAATGAATACCCAATAATATCTGCGTTTGCCGGTGATCAAGATGTGACCCGGGAGGCAGCGAGTAACAGTGTTCTTCTTCACCTGGAGCGTGAAGACAGACTCTATCTCAAACTAGAGAGAGGGAACCTCATGGGCGGGTGGAAGTACTCCACATTCTCTGGCTTCCTTGTTTTCCCTCTCTGATTGAATATAACTCACTTTAAATGGCCCAGACTGAAGACCAAGGGACATTTCCATATCTGCTTTCAAAAATAAAGGTAGCAGAGAGAACATGGAATGCATTCTAGTTTACTTTATTTATTGTTAGGATCTGAAGAAATGTAATGAGTATGTATGTATGTGTGTGTGTGTGTGTGTGTGCGTTTAAGTATTTGTGAGATGTAAAAGCAAGTAGGACAGTGACAATATTTGGACCAGTTGATGTCTGCATATTGCTTCGGGGAAGAGTGGTATGTTGTTGTCAATGACATTTTTTGCATTCAGAAGTATATTTTGCACGAATTGTGTTTTGTTATGTGCTCGTCATTGTATTTTTATTTATTTCTTTCTTTTTTTGTATAGCCCTTATAAATTCGATGTTCAATATGAGCGAAGTAAGTACAAAAACAGCCATTTCTCTTTAATTGTTGTTTGGCTGAATGCATAGATAAGCAATGATATCTTGCATTTTTATATTACTTGAATGTAAATATACCATATCATAAACATAAGGAATGTATTTAAAAACTCATTTAGGACTCGAAAGTTTTATTGTGCAAGAAGGCAATAAAGTCATTTAAGAGAGAGTGGAAAAAAGAGAAGAACTCAACGCTGTCCGTGGTGCTGAACAACAGCTGTCCATCAAAAACTGTACACATATGAATAATGATTATTTAATGCTAGAAACATGCAGTGTAACATTTATCAGTTACATTTGTCTTGAAAACCTATAGTACGTCACCATTTGAGAACAGCGCAGATGTTTAATGGCCACTATAGTTAGACTACATCTCAGATTCAAATGGTGATTTTATAATCGTAAAAGTTGTATTTAAGAGTAATTTTGTGCCAAGAGTGTAAACATATTTAAAAAAAATATCTGATTAAGTCTATCGACAGGGGGCAGTTTTAGGAAGGATGAAAGCAACACCCACCTACAGAGATCAATATGTGCACAAACTGGAAAGATATAGACACCATGCAGATTTGTTGTCTCTTTATTTAGGGCAGGGTAATGGCATAGCATGTGTTTCAAGATTCAGTCTTATGCAACATTTGAACTTTAAAGATTTATCATTTATAGCTTTATATATATTTCAAAGCATGGCTGGGAAATGGGATGGAAATTAGGTAATTTATTACCATGGGCACAATTAAAAACTGTGAAGACAGCATTATTTGGAGGTGAAATGCAAATGTGATGAGGTATGAGAATGATGTGGGTGTTAAGTGTTAAACAGTGAAATATTGCTTCCAAGAGTAGAGCTTAAAAAGACACTATCACATATTTTCACTGATCAAGACCGTGTCACATTTTATTGTATCATATTATATTTAGTTTGAGATGTTTCAGGGGGTTAGATAATATTTAAACTTTTTATGTTTGAACTCATGATCAGACCGTGAACCTTTATAAAATCTTTTAAAGAAAGAAAGAAAGAAAACAATCTCTCTCTCGTCTCTCATGCTACTGTCGTTTGATTTGGCTTGGAAGTAAACATCGGCCAAAGGCTAAAAGCTGTCTAATGCCTCTATCTGACCTTTCTTTTTCATAAAGATGATTAAGAATGAAAGCATGACTCAACAGCACATGTCGCTGCTAGGTCACTAAACATGACTTTGGTTTTGGGGAAAAAAATGCAGAAAAAGTTATGCATAATTCTTTCATTTGTCCTTTATGAACACAAATCTTGTTTCTGTAGACATAATGAATTCTTACTATATATACACACACACGCTTTACAATAAGGTTCCATTAGTTAAGGTTTGTTAATGCATTAATATTAGCTAACAATGAGCAATACATTAATTACAGTATTCATCTTTGTTAACATTAGTTAATAAAAATACAACTGTTTTTTGTTAACTGATGTGGTTAACTAATGAAGCATTATATTAAAGTATCACCATGTATAACTCTTTACAATAAGGCTTCATTTGTTAGCAATATTTCTCCTGATCATTTGTATAAAAAAGCCATAGGTCTCACCCCCAACAGTCATTAATTCATTACTGTATTTATATGTTGAATATAAAATATCATGATAGTTCACACTTTACTCATGGCTTGTACTACTGGGTACTGGAGAATTAAACTGGCTTATAATGAATCTGCCTTCTGGCAGTCTTTTTATCTCATTCATATGCAAATTTGAGGGAAGGTCAGTCTACTTTATCATTAAATTATTTGGTATTAGTATCATACTATATGTCCAATTATGTGCAGAGCTAATAAATGAAAGTAATGGAAGAATAAGTATTATGCAGGGACTTAAAAATGTTCAACAAATCAAAACTATTTCAAAACAAAACTGTTTCTAAAGCAGCAATTACAACTCTGGGCTTCTCTCAACCAACTACCTGAGGTGCGTCCTGGGATGCATTTTAAGCAGCATTTGGCCTGGTAAGCTGGACACTTGTTGGCTGTTGCTCCATCACTATCCGGTCCAACTCCATTTTATGTATTTTTTTGTTGTTAGCTTTGTAAAGACATTCATACGTGGGCAGAATTTATATTTGTCTGCAAAACCAGTCTTAAGCATTTAACCACCCTGAAATACAATTTATAAGAATGTAAACAACAACAACAGTAAAATCAGTAATATTGTGAAATATTTTTGCAATTTAAAAGTTTCTATTTTAATATATTTTAAAACGTAATTTATTTCTGTGATGTTAAAGCTGAATTTTCAGCATCATTACTAGTCTTCAGTGTCACATGATCCTTCAGAAATGCTGATTTGGTGCTCAAGAAACATTTCCTCTTATTATTATTATCCATGTTGAAACAGTTGTGTTCCTTAATATTTTTGTGGAAACAGTGATACATTTTTTTTTTCAGGATTCTTTGTTGCATAGAAATTTCAAAAGATTTTCAAAAGTTTTTTAACAATATAAATGTTACTATCACTATCACTTTTTGATCAATTTATTGCATCCTCGATGAATAAAAGTATTATTTCTTAAAAAAATTAAATTAAATTACTGACCTAGTAAGTGTACATAGATGCCCAAATGAACATTGTCTAATTGTGTTACCTGGTTTGCGTTGATCTAGATTTGATCAGATGGTATAGTGACTAACAGACCAGAAACCAGCATAGCAGGAAAATGAGAGTGAGCTGTAAAACTTTAGACATTAAAGGCCACAAACCAGAGGAAGAACCTGATGTGATAATGAGAGCTGCTGGACTCCTATAGTCTGGCACATGTTTTTTTACTTAATTTTTCCAATACAAAAATAACTTTAACAACCAAATTCATGCGTGGGATCATCCTTTTGCTTCAGATCTTTGGCAGCAAGCCTTATGCACTGAAGAGTTGTTGTCCTATAGAGAAAATGCTGTTTCTGTGTGTATTTTTGCACTGTCAGGAATGATTTAATGACCAGATTCTACGCTTAACACCCCACTGAAAAACACATTCTCATTTGTTATCTCAATCATACGTGTTGCCTCTCTTGTCTAGGGTGAGAAATCCTAAACGACCTACTAAGCAAATGCAAATCAGTTTTCCAGCTCTCCCTTTGTCTCTCTCTCACCATCAACAGGAGCAGATTTCATGTTGCTGCATCTATCTTTGGGCTGTAATGTGTGTTAGTGTCCTCTGTGCTGTCCCTGTTCAGATGGTAAAGGCACAGCCTCCTCATCTTTCCAGCATGAGTGCAACACGGGGCCTTTTGATGTCCATACCCCTTGTGGGATGCATGCTGGGAGAGCCCGAGTGGCAAAGCACCAGTCCAATCTGTGACCCACTGACACATGGCATACGCAGCTCCATAATCAGCCCGAGCGCTGCAGACTCACGCTAAGCTGGCCTTTACAGGCAAGAGGGACAGAAATGTCTCCAGAAGAACCCACGGCCATCTCTACCGGGCATTTAGCTGCATTAGGATATCAACTCTCAGCCTGCTGCTTCCTGTGCTGGAGCACGCATAGCCGAAGCAAGATATTAGACAATTGGAATGGAACACAATAGTATGAGAAGCTAGATATTGTCTTTGAATCAGAATGACTTTACTGTAAAGATGATGACAAAATGAAAAGCGTGCAAAACTGATTGTAAGAGGCAGATAATGTGCTGATGGCACGATGCTTACAGTTGTAGTAATTAAAACATAATTAGGTGTTAGGCCCCTCTGTGCCTCCATTACACCTGGAACACTACCATCAATCTTCATTACACCCTAACACACTGTATTAGCCCGCCGAAATAACGACAGTACTGATTTTACAATGTTTCCCATGTAACGTTTTTATTATTATTTTTTTTTACACATTATGCTGTAATCATTTATTTATTTACACTTTTGTAATAAAAAATATGTATATGCCTATATATATATGTGTGTGTGTGTGTGTGTGTGTGTTTTTGTTTATATTACATCGTGGGGACCAAATGGCCCCACGATGTAATAAAAACCTGAGATCACCTACATCGTGGGGCCCAGCCAGCGGTCCCCACGAGGGAAATGGATTAATAAACATACTAAATGATGTTTTTTTGAAAATGTAAAAATGCAGAATGTTTCCTGTGATGGTTAGGTTTAGGGATAGGGGTAGTGTAGGGGGATAGAATATACAGTTTGTACAGTATAAAAAC
>RJVU01044706.1:3921137-3977313 GCA_003731715.1 Anabarilius grahami
TACTAATTTAAAGTTTTAACTTTTAAATCCTCAAGAACCATAATATTATATATTGTTTAGGTAAAATATAGTGTTAAAACTATCTGTCAGGTTTTGCCTTCGGTTCACTTTCATTTATGGACGTTGAGGAGCTGTTTACACAAAGCCATTTTCAACTAAAAACGGAAAACTTTTAGTGCGTTTTGGCCGTTCATTTACATGACAACAGTGTTTTGGGGGTCTGAAAACGTAAACTTTTGAAAACGGGATTCTAAGTACACGTTTTAAAAACAATACCATTATTATCTCCATGTAAACAACAAAAACGGATCTGTGAAAATGGCGTCGGCATACATGCGAATTTGGCGCGAGGGCTCTGTAAAAGAATGCGTATGTGCGCAGGCACTTTGTCTTTCTTTACAAAGGAACATCGCCAACTACTGACCTGGCATGCATAATACAGCTTTTTCTGTCGTTTTCGCTGATCCGTGTGAACAGGGATCACTTCGATAGCATTGTCATCTATACAAAAAAAAAATCAATTTTTTTTACATCGTTGTCATGCAATCGTACCCTTAAGCTGGGGACACACTTAAGAACTAAACTTGCTGAAACAAGACTGTCTGAACTCAACACACTACATGTGTTCCTGGATTTAGATTGCTCATCTTTGTTCCTATGTTCATCATTAGTTGTCATGGTTACTCATTATGTTACTAATTAGAGCACACCTGTTTTGTATTGAGTTTGTTTGTCTGTGTATTTAAGTCCTTCAGTTCTCTCCACTCATTATCTGATATTAAACGTGTTTTAGTAGATGCTGTTGCTTTGTTTCTTTCCGTTAGTTTGTTGAATTAAATCTAATGCCACTATTTACTCTAAACCTTCCTCTTCGTCATCCTTCGTAGACCCAGATGGTGACAATATCAATGTGTATCCTTTGTCCCTGTCCTGTGGCCCCAAACAGATTCTCACTTTATAGCCTCTGAACAGGTTGTTTGAATGCAATAGTTCACTTTGCATGCTGGCTCCATCGCAGACAATGGTTTATGGTGTCAAACTTGGCCAGAGCATATTGACATTACAGCATTCACTTTTCTGCATCTAAAGCATTTTTTCGTACCCCATCTGCTGTGATTTTCAGACTGCTTAACGGAGTATGGCTTATCATAAAATTTATGTCCAATCTGTTGAAAAAAGTTGGTCATAAATTTTGTCGGGTTTGAAATGTGTGGGACAGCAATTCTAGAAGAGTAATGTCCAACAATCAATAATATTAGATTTTTTAAAATAGTCCTCAGAGGAGCACTTCAGCTTTGAATGCTAGTACAATACAAACAAAATTTGTCTAGAGTGTCTAGTGAACATTGCCTCAGTAATATAGTTATTTTGTCAAATACTTCAGTTCAGAGAATCTTTAATAATCTCACAATTACCAGCACAAGAGACCAGTTTAAGCATTTGTCCTGTTCATAGAGCCTCCTGGTTGTCTTGTAAGCTGTAGACCTTGATGCCAACTGAGAAGCTGTCTCTAAAGGATGTCAGTGGCTGTATGTAAATAATAAATAAGGGCATCTGCTGGTTCCTGTTATGTACCCTTTCCTTACTTCTCATTAAGTCAGTGAGCCTGAGAGAAGAGCGCACTCCTCACTTCTAGTTATTGTCACAATGATGAGCACATGGTGTGCTGATGATGCTTGGACAATCTCATAGTTTTAGTGTAGCCCATAGATTTTTGTATTAATGGTAACATTAAGGATGAATATGTTGATATTATTATTATTTAGATCTCTTGAATACTCTGATTACATCATTCAGCGATAAGTTATTTTCTAATATTCTGCTTTATCTATAGCAAAACTGTATCAGTCTGCTCATCTGGATAACTGAAACTGTCACGACTTTCACATCTCGTATCACACTGCAGACTCACGCTTCCTTTCGTAAACACAACTCAGATCTTTTTCTTGCATCTCAGTTGTTGATTGTAATAAGAATGACCTCAGAGGACATTTTAATAGTATTATTATTAGTGTATAATATTGTTGCAGTGTTCGTACATAATGGACTATTGTAGAGGAAGTGATAGATATAGATATGAAGGGTAAAATGATCAAATAATTTAAACTCGAATCTATTTCATGTCCATGTATTGGTATTCAGTAAGTAGTTTAATTAGCGAGATAATGTCACTTTACTTAACACATTAACATGAACAATAGATATACTTTGAGAACATTTATTATTCTTAGTTAAAGTCAGCAGGAAATGAAAGTGGCTATAGTCTTTTCTTCCCCTTTGTGATGTATATCCGGCAAACAAGAACAAATGTAGGGTGGGACATGATTATGTCATTCAGGAATTGATTGGATGGGTGCTTCTCAAACAAAAGGCTGCATCCTAGTGAGGCTGTGTCCTTATACACACTAAAAAAAAAAGATTCCTTACACGTAGTAACAGTTCTATTTAGAACCGTATTCACCCCGAAGAACCCTTTTTATGCTCAAATGGTTCTTTGTGTTAGAGTTTAGGGTTCTTTATTCCCGCCTTTTTGTTTTTCAAATCTGTAACTGTCAAAGCCACCTCAAGCCTCATGATTTTCTGGAGCTCAGCCATTCAGTTATGTAGTTGTAGACTGTCAGCCCACTCTCAAAAAATTTAAAATGTAAAAATTGTAACTGATTTCCTACCAATCATCTTTTTCTCTTTTTAGTTGAACAGAACAAGTAAGTGGGACCAGCTCTGTTCAGCTAAGGATATACTCATCTTCTCTTTTCCACAAAGGATTGTTCTAAGCATCTAAGTAAATAGTGTTGCAGGTAAATAGTGTTTTTAAGGTCTTTTGCCTTACGAAAACCTCTACTTTTATTCTGGCAGACTTTAGGCAAAGGAAGGATCTCCTATATGGGTGAGACTCAACAGGGGATACATTAAATTAATGAGACCACACGTTTATTCTTGCTGAGAAGTGTGAATCTCAAACACCTTCAAAAGTGGCAGCACCAATGTCTTTTTATAAAGAAGAATGCCTTCACAACTTTGATGATTGATCATTTCAGACCACCTCATTCAATCACACTAAGACTACTGCCTTTATTTATTAGCACTTATAAATACCACTTTATTAAATTTAAATGCATGCATTTGGTAGATGCTTTTATTCAAACCGACTTACATTGTATTCATGGTATACATTTTTTATTTCTTGCATTCCCTGGGAATCAAACCATGACCTTGCCATTGATATAGCGACAGTCTACTGTTTGAACTATAGGAATACTGTAACATAGACTTGGATTGGATAAATAATTAAAAAAAGCATATTAAGCTTGATATTTGAAATTTCTCCATATGATTTTGTATTAAGTATGTGTTTCCTGAGAGATTACACATTTATATTTTATTTATTGAGAGATCACATCCCAGTTGATCCCAAAGTGAGGCTTCCTGCTGCACCAGCAATAAAGGACTTTGTTTATTGGATCTAGAGCATTACTGATGGTGTACATTCTTATTTCTTCAAATTCACAAGCAACCTGCTCCGCTCACAATTCAGATAAAGAAATATATTTAAATTAAGCAACTCAGGTATGCTATTTAAAAAAAAAAAAAAGAAACCAAAAGAATGAAAATGAGGAATGCCAACACCTCTTTCAGGAGTTTGTTGCTATAGGTTTTACATGACATACACTGGGAATTGTTATTTTTAATCTGGTTTCTCTACAACAAACTGATAGGGAGAAAACAAAGATCAGTCTATTCTTATGGACCTAAATAAATATATATTTAATGCTTAGCTGATGAAAAGTGAATCTCCATCTGGAATAAAAAGTTTACTCAGAGTGAGAATTTTCCTGTAATCAGCACGTTTAATCGGCTAAGGAATAGTTTTTAACGTGATCATGAAATGTTCCCCTCCTGTAAATTTTGAGTAAATTAGCAACAAGCAAACCAGTGTGTGGTGTAGATGCAATCAAACCGAGCAAGAATCCTCATGGGACATGATTGCATGCTATCCCACCAATATGCTACTAAACCAGCTCACTTGAATCCAGATCACGGGGGGAAAACCACATCTAAAAATTCACAGCCCATCTGATCTTCTCACATCTTAAGCTTAACTTAATTTGATACTAATGATTTGAAGTGTCATATCAGCTACACTAAGATGTACACTACTGAGAGCAACAGGTGAATTCTGGGTTATATAAAGCCACATCTGGAAATGCCCTTAGCGTAATCTCATAGAATAATGAATCTTCAAGTGAGTGAGGTATGGTGCTGCACAGTACTGTTTGCTTAAGCCACCCTTTTATGTGGAGACACATGGTGTGCTCAGAAAGAGGTCTTCTGGGGTTTCTGACAGATGGCATGGCTCACAGATAAAGACAGTGTCAATGTGACAAAAAGCTCAACTCTGCAGGTCTCTAGTAGAGACCCACTGTAAGGCTGCATATGCCTTTGTGATTTACTACAGCAGACTCAATTCTTGCTCTTTATGCACTTAATCTGAGATGTTAAGGTGTATTAGTGCATTAAAATTATGCTGATATGACGTTCAGATATCTAATGAATAAAAATAATTCAAGCAAATAAAAAGCGCAGTTCTTCTGTGTTAAAGATCTAAAAAGCTGTATTTAAAGGAAATGTATAATCATGAATGGACAATGGTTGTTTTTCCAACAAAGGCTGAAAGTACTGCATAGGTTCAACTGAATACATAACAGGTGGTCTACAATATTTATTCAGTGTCAAGCAACATTCAGAGGAGCCGGTCTAGCTCAGATAACGTTTCCTCATCATCAACCAGGAGAGAAACGCCACCTCAGGCTATGGAAATGTGATTGGATTGTTTCATCTGTGACATTTTGCTCCTCTGTGAAATATTCAAATGTACTCATATACATCAAAAGGCACTTGGCCTTGCCAGTCAAACTCGCACGTGTTTTCCAGAGAAGAAAATCAAATTTAGTGTTTAATCTCTAATGTAACATTTGAGCTTAAAGAACATATCCTGATATTGAGCAAATCAGCATAGTGAACCGAAGAAGCATTTAGTTTTGTCATGTGCCGAATAGTTATTAAATGAAACAAACAAAACAGACTGTGGAAATTATGTGTGTGAAATTCAAGAAAGGATATGCAAGATAAAAGAATTAAGTGACTTCGAAAGAAGTATGATGGTGGATGTTATAAGCGTTGGTGGATGCATGTCAGCAGGGCTTTTCATGCACAACAGAGTCAAAGGTTGAAATGCGAGTGGTGGGCTACTAAAAACATCCAGCAGCTGTACTGATTGTCAGGCTGAAGTTATTAATAAAACAGGATGACGTGCAGAGGAAAAAATAAACAGTGCATTAAAATGCACCTAATGGAGAATATAACTAACCCAATATGACCAAATATGAGAATTTTGAGTTATGTCTCAATTTACCATATGTATATTTAAATATAATGGCTACTTTTGATGTTTAGATTATGTGAATGACAAGAGTGGACTTATGAAGTGTACTGTTTTTTTCTGTCAAAAGCCCCTCGGTTACCTCAGACTCAATAGACAAACATATCCAAAGTGGTAATTTTGATTAAAACATAGAAGGCATTCGCACCGGTAAGTGGAGTGTAGAAAGCTCTCAGAGGAGTCTGATGTGAAATTCCAAAGAAACCAATTAAAACAGAAGGGAGGGAGTAATAAACAGAGCCAGAAATCCTTCACCACCTGTAATAAAGCGTTCTCCAGAGCTTTAACAGGATGGATTACTATAGGGTCACAACGATGTAGGGGATTGACAAATCATGCATTGACAACATAATAGTTAACATGATGAAGTGAAATAAAAATACTTCTGGCAGCCTTCTAAGTGAATCCTTACTGACAATGGATGACAGTTGGGTGGGTTAAAGCAATATGCAAGGATGCTGTTAAGATAGTCCTGAATGATTTATGTCTGTCTTGCTCAGAAGATATTATGGGGGAACTGACTGAAGATCTTAGATGCTTTCTCCACTCCACAGCATGTAAATATCACGTCCCCTGACAAACACTCACCTCCACCAGAGCAGATGTTAGTCTTCAATCTATTAAATGCAGTGTTGGACAGTAACAAAGTATTTAACCCCTTTTAACTGTTATTCAGTCATTTTAGACCAAATTTTTTTTTTTTTTGAAATTTAAAAAATCGCCACTTTATTGTAATGGTATGAAACTCGATGACTTTTATGGCAGTTGCTATGTGATCACATAAACAAAAACAAACAAAAAAAAACATTGTTGACTTGATATTTGTCTCTGGAGTCTTAAAGGGTTAGTTCACCCAAAAAGGAAAATAATGTAATTAATTACTCACCCTCATGACGTTCCACACCCGTAAGACCTTCGTTCATCTTCGGAACACAAATTAAGATATTTTTTGATGAAATCCGATGGCTCAGTGAGGCCTCTATTGAGAGCCTCTCAAGATCCATAAAGGTACTCAAAACATATTTAAAACAGTTTATGTGATTACCGTGGTTCTACCTTAATATTATAAAGCAACGAGAATACTTTTTGTGCGCCAAAAAAACAAAAAACCTTTCAACAATATCTAGTGATGGCTGATTTCAAAATACTGCTTCGGAGCTTTACGAATCGAATCAGTGGTTCGCAGCCCCAAAGTCACGTGATTTCAGCAGTTTCGCTGTTTGATAGGAGATCCGAATCACTAATTCGAAACAAAAGATTCGTAAAGCTCAGAAGCAGTGTTTTGAAATCGGCCATCACGAGATATTGTTGAAAAGTCAATATTTTGTTTTTTTGGTGCACAAAAAGTATTCTCGTCGCTTTATAATATTAAGGTAGAACAACTGAACTCAAATGAACTGATTTAAATATGTTTTTAGTACCTTTATGGATCTTGAGAGGTTCGGTGTCTTTGCTCTCAATAGAGGCCTCACTGAGCCATCGGATTTCATCAAAAATATCTTAATTTGTGTTCCGAAGATGAATGAAGGTCTTACGGGTATAGAACGACATGAGGGTGAGTAATAAATGACATTATTTTCATTTTTGGGTGAACTAACCCTTTAAGAGAATAAAGTGGGTTCAACGTGTCTTTTTGTTGGAATGTGTTTGCAAAAAAGCATGTTTTGATTCAGCCAAAAGATGTAGTAAGGGAGTTGTTGGCCTTTGCTGTCTTTCACTTACTCCGCAGTTACAAACAAAAACTCAAAATATAAAAATTTTATTATCCTGGCTCAAATTGCTTGGTAATAAAAAAATAAAAATAAATAAATGGGAGAAAAGGGCAAGAAAGTCTTAAAAATGTGCATGTGTGCTGAATGGTGAAAAAAAAGTGCAAAGCCTCTTTGGCAACCAATATTAAAGCCTACACGCTGCCCACTTGTATTATTTCCAAAAGACCATTAATTCAAACACAGAAACAGTAAAATAAAAGCACTGGAACATCTCAACTGATCATCAATCTAAACCCACCAAATTTAATTCTGTTCTAGAGCACCAAATAAGCCAAATGGTGATATTCAACTGAATTACTAAAGATATATCACACACAATTTAAGGACGATAAGCAATGAAACAATAAATATGTATGAATCAAAATCATAAAGAAAGACTCATTCCTAGAAAATAACTTTAGCATATAATCCTTGTTTTAGTAGTCAGTAAATAATTATATTTTTATAATGTCTAAAAATACTAGTCAACAATGGCACAAAATGTAACAATATTTGTGCAATTCATTGACGAAAAGAGGCGAAAAAGAGCAAAAATAACACTGTCAGGCACATAAATAAATTTTAAAAAATTATGTAAAGTGGTGGGAACCAAGAAAATGAATTGTTACGTTAATGAATGTAAAATCTGTAAAGAACAAACACACACACATATATATAAAATCATAGCATTACCTCTACTCTGCTTCTGTTAGAATGTTTTTACTACCATAAATGAGATTTTAAAATACAGATCAAGTAGTTTTACATTAGAAGGAATTGACAGAGATTAACCATATAAAACTTTTATTTTGAACTGGAGAACAAGTTCAAGTTACAACATATCAGTAAGCAAATTCTGTTCCCAAAAAGAGATGATTTTAAACTGTACCATTGACATAGTCCATAACAGGAAAGCTTTCTGTTTTCAAACAATGATAAGTCATTTTAATGAACACTTAAACAATGCAAGGGGGAAAAGACCAGATGTGTTTATAACATAACTGCATGCCTGTTAAAAGATGACTGTTATAAAGAACAAATCATACAGTCCAAAATTAATTAACTACAGCAAAGATGAATTTCAGCGAGGCACCCAACCTTGGCATGACGTGCTAAAGAATGCAAAACAAAAAAGGTGTGACAATATGATCTGACAAATATGAGCAGCTAATATAGCTTATTAGAGTAACTCCACAGAAGGGTAAGATCATATGTAGGGTGATAGGACATCATTTAGCATATTGTATAGTACATTTTCCCTTTGAATAAGATCATGACATAACAATGGCTTGTACAACAAAAGTTATGTGTTCAAAAAAGGGGCGAGGAGGAATGTAGTCTACGCATTCACAAACATGCGGCCATTATTAAGGCATCTATACCTCTGTGCATTGTTGCCAAGAACCTCTAAATGCCCTACAATAAGCTGGAGCTTGGAGTTGTGTGCTGATATTTCATTAAAAAAAATACTGGACTGCCTTTGACTGTAACAAAATCACATGCTACAGTACTAAGAGAACATGCGAAAAATGCTTCGACATTGAGATCCAAACACTCTAACAACATTCTGGCACTGCGTTTCTTCACAAACCACTGAATTATCTACTCTACCAGACTGACAAACATCTTTTCTTTCAACAAAATGTGTAAATGAATTAGAGTTGTCAAAAGTACCAACTTCTGAAATTTTTAAAATGTGACGCTTTGAGCGCTGTTGAGCGGATTCGTAAACACCTCTGATTGGCCATTGTGTTGACGCGCTCATCAGATATGTCTGTGATTGGCTACAATGATCAACGCACAGGAGCGTTTGAAAGCACACGGAAGTGTTTGAATTTGAAAGCGGGAGTGTTTGAAAGCAGATGTCTAACAGCGGACTGGTCCGCAATAGACGCCTGATTTCAAAGGCTCCTGTGTGAATCTGTGTAAGCGCTCGGTGAATAGCGTCATTGATGACTATTTACTATGTTTTTGAAGCGTTGATCATTGAAGCCAATCACAGATATATCCGATGTGCAACACAGTGGCCAATCAGAGGTGTTTACAAATCCGTTCAACAGAGCTCAAAGCGTCACATTTTTAAAATTTCAGTACAGACCTGGTACCGAAGTCGGTACTTTTGACAACTCTAAATTGAATGGTAACAAAACTCTTGAAATGTTTGCGAAACCTGCTTCGTTGTGTCACGCAAAAAGTGCAAGTAGCAACCAAGTCGGGAATTACTGCGTTCAGTAGTGCTTTTCCTGCAGGTAATCTTTCATTTTGTTCGGTAAAGGCAATTTCTGGATCAGATCTATCCGCGTGTACTGGCGAATTACAAAACGGCACAAGTACTGCAGGGAGCGCACTTCCATAAACCTTGAAACGGGATTGGTCAGTCTAACAGGGTAGGTGGCGGAACCCGGTAAGCGTGATCTGGAATAGCAGAACGCTCCGTTCTCAGAATCCTTGACCGAATTATCAATGAGATCCACGATTGATACGTGGCCTTCAATGTCAGGCTGCTCATAGAAGCTGAAACTGCCGTTCGAGTGCTCGATCCGCGTGTGGAGTGTCTTACCCTGTGAGCGAAAGCTCAAGCTTAAGAGATATCGATCGTCGGAGCTGTCGCGGACTAAAAAAGAACCGTCTGGAAGATTCGTCAGCTTTTCTTCGGCCTCCCATCTGGTGATGGGACCCCAATACCAGCCCTGCTTGGCTAGCTTTTTCAGTTCAGCCGTGAGACTAGTAACCACCATGGGCCCGCTGTTCTGCACGGCGTCGTAGACCCGCTGCACCCCTGGAGCCGAGTTGGGGTCAAAGTTGAGATGGTGCATGACTCTCTCTGCAACCTGAGCATGGGTACCACCAAACCTAGAGAAGCTTCTCTGGAGGTAACTATCGGGCAACGGAGGTAGCAAGGGGGAGAGAGGGGCTTCGAGTCTGGAGCCCTGCAGTAAGACATTTGCAGTGTTTAAAAAGAGCTGGTTCACCGATGACGACTCCATGAAGATGTCTGGTGACAGTAGGTCCTGGTCAATAGGCTCCTCATCTGCATGAAGAGATCCCTCTGACTGCGGAACAACGTCCATGGGTGTGGTGCCATCTAAGCAAAAAGAGTGCGAACCTTCATCGTCAGGATAGAGTCCATCATCTAAAGGCATTGTGTACTGAATATAATCCTGAGCTGCAATACCAATGACTACAGGGACGTGTTCATCCATTTCAAGGTGCAAATCGCCATTCTGAGCACTAGAATGGTGGTCTGGCACACGTCTGGTGATTTTCAATGAATCGCTAGATCCTTCAAACTCTCTCTGGAGGTCTAGGATGTCTTGACGCACACAGTTGAAAGACGAACTTGGATCTGAGGAGTTCATTGATGCCTTAGCGTCCATTTTGATGCACGTCTCCTCCGAGTTCACTGGTCTGAGAGGCCACGGGGTGGGACTGTAATGATGACTATGAACGGATGTGGAGCGAGAGGAACGCTGGGATTTTATGTCACTTAGAGTAATGGGTGCTGAAGAGGAGGAGAAGGTATCGTCATCTATAGAGCATACAGATGGAGAACCACTCTTGACCTTTGGTTTCTGTTTCGCTGATAGTCTTCTTTTCAAGGTGCCCATGAGACCCTCGCTCTTAGATCGGACTTTGGATCTTTTTTCGTCCTCGTTATCCAGGTCGCTGCTGACGAAATCTTTGCTGTAGCATCCTCCAAACAGAGAGTCTTCAGCTGAGAAACTGGCTGCCAGGTCCGGTTGCGATACAGCATATTCGCTTTCTTCTTTGCCTTTAATGTTAAATGACTTTCTTATTGTTTTCAGACTGATCTTCTTCATTCTGAAAGATCCCCCTTAATGATTTGGAGGGGGATTATGCGTGATGTTCTTGGGATGAGGGAGATGACTGTGAACACTTACACATAGCTGATCACATAAGGCCCACAACTGCCATACCTACAAAACAGAGAGGATGGAAAAAGACATTAATATTATGAAATCTCACATAAACATTCATTATATTTATGATAAAAAGATGACGTTTTCAATATTTTATACACATTTTGCCTCGACTTGCTCGTCTCGAGAGGTCCTACGGTGTGACCAAAAAAAACACAAGTATGTATTAAGTTTTCATATAAATATTACACAAATATTATTTTATATTATAAAACGGTTAGTTCCTGTCCTTGATTCTGATTGGTCAATAGCTGTGTTTTATTCACGATAAAACACGGCTATGACCACTTTACCCAACAGTTCTGCGTATCACTACACAACACCCTTAGCAACCACTCTTAGCAATGTAAACTGTATGTTCTCAATTTATATTGTTCATTGAAGTTTACTTTATTATGTAGAAGAGTATTGTCAGAAAAGATCGAGTGAGCAAGTTTATTACCTGCATTCAGATTTAGCATTTTCCTTCAGGTCACTCCTATGTTCATAATAAAAAATCTGTATTATCTTGTCCTTTTAACAGTTAAGGGGTTTTCCCATGACTGACAGTGCTAGTCAAAGCATTTGTCAGTTGCGTCTTGTTTCGTGTTCACAACAATTCAGTATTTCAATGTAAAAGTCTTTGCTACTGACTGACACACTCATAAAGACAGTTTTTGCCACCATCTAATGGACTACTAATGTAACTTCTGTTGCTGTTCACGGTCAGGGACTATTTTTTCAGGCGGAAGGAAGGCTTTTAGTGAAACTTTACTTCATGAAAGTTGCATTGATACATATTTTTGGCTTTAATATTTGTATTGTGTGGTAACCATTTTATAAAAGCAATAAGGTACTCGAGGCTTGTGCTGTATCGTGAATAAGTCACGGCTTCCACTATGACAGTGTTTAGGATTTGAACCTTTCATTGTTTATGGTTGGTTGCACTGATGTCACTTGTACTAGCTACTTTCACTCACATGCTGACACGCTGACTAATATTTACACTGATTACTTTGCATTACATGTTTATTTCTTTAGCTGAAAAAATTGTATTTGTTTACGCAACAGTTGTGTGTGGTGTCTCCCTTATTTTGTTGCAATCTAAGAAATAGTTTCGTAACAACTGATTAAAAGTGACAGTAAATAAATTTGTATCGTTACAAATGATTTCTATTTCAAATAAACACTGATCTTTTTGAACTTTCTATTTACTAATAATCACCGAGAAAAAAATGGCACTGTTTCTACAAAAATATTAAGCATCATTTCACTCTTTTCAACACTGATAATAATAATATTCTTGAGCACCAAATCGGCATATCAGAAAGATTTCTGAAGGATCATGTAACACTAA
Organism: Anabarilius grahami; assembly: GCA_003731715.1. Classification (NCBI taxonomy): domain Eukaryota; kingdom Metazoa; phylum Chordata; class Actinopteri; order Cypriniformes; family Xenocyprididae; genus Anabarilius; species Anabarilius grahami. The sequence continues at coordinate 3,933,606 of RJVU01044706.1, forward strand.
AGACTTAAATAAAGGTTGCTAAACATTCAGCTTTGCCACCATATGAATAAATTATATTTAAAAATATATAGCCTATGTATAACAGTTGTTTTAAACTGTAATATTTCAAAATGTTACCGTTTTTACTGTAGTTTGGTCAAATAAATGCTGCCTTGGTGAGCAAAAGAGACATTACAAAAGCTTACCAACATCAAACTTATAGTATATTCTCACTTCACAAATAAATGCCTTATTTAAATAGGCTAAAAATCATTTAAACAATAGATCAAATATGTTACTTTAACTTAAAGGATTAGTTCACTTTTAAATAAACTTTTCCTGATAATTTACTCACCCCCATGTCATCCAAGATGTTCATGTCTTTCTTTCTTCAGTAGAAAAGAAATTAAGGTTTTTGATGAAAACATTCCAGGATTTTTTTCCATCTAGTAGACTTGAATGGGCACCAAACAGTTGAAGGTCAAAATTAGTTTCACTGCAGCTTCAAATTGTTCAACACGATCCCAGATGAGAAATAAGGGTCTTATCTAGTGAACCCATTGCTAATTTTCTGAAAAAATTTGAAAATTATATAAGTTTTAACCATAAATGCTCATCTTGAACTAGCTCTCTTCTTCTCCTCTATTAGAATTCCAGCATTGTAGACACTGTATTACTGCCCTCCACAAGTCAAAGTTTGAACTAATTGTTATATTCTAGCATATTGCATATCAAAATTATTTCAAAACTTTGACCTGTGGAGGGCAGTAATACACTTAGCAGTGCCTATTCAAATAAATTCAAATAATGCCGGAATTCAAATAAAGAAGAAGAGAGCTAGTTCAAGATGAGCATTTAGGGTTAAAACTTATATAATTTTCAATTTTTTTCAGAAAATGAGCGATGGTTTCACTAGATAAGACCCTTATTTCTCATCTGGGATCGTGTTGAACAATTTGAAGCTGCAGTGAAACAAATTTTGACCTTCAACTGTTTGGTGCCCATTCAAGTCTACTATATGGAAAAAAATCCTGGAATGTTTTCATCAAAAACCTTAATTTCTTTTCTACTGAAGAAAGAAAGACATGAACATCTTGGATGACATGGGGGTGAGTAAATTATCAGGAAAAGTTTATTTAAAAGTGGACTAATCCTTTAAGAATGTTGCTGTTGGGTGCCAAATTGGTAGACAATAATAAAGTAGAGTTAATGCTAATGAATAACGAAGCTGAAATGTGACTATTTCAGCTGGTGAATCACTTTGTACTCAAAAAATATTTCAAAAAAGACTGGTTAACCCAATTAACAGTCTCTTTCTAATAGAAGCTGCACACATAATTATTATGAATGAAATCTAAATACTGCAAGATTTAGATGAAGTACAGCACCGAAGGATATGTCAACTTCATTAGAGTATTTCAAATCATCTACCCAAAGGGACAACATGGAAATAGCATGCACAAATTAAACACACACACATTACCACAAGCAACATGACCAATAAAGTAAACAGGGTTATAAGGGTTTTGAATTTGTGTTGACTTTAAGGGCGGTCTGTTTAATAGATGAGCACAGATTCACCAGAGATTCTCCAGATTAACTCAATATAACTAAAAGCCATATTGCATACCAAACAGCACTTTTAATATAGGCAAATGTCTTGGGTTAAGGCTGACATTCAAATCTGCTGTGTAACTCAAAATACTGACATTTTTTTAAAGTAACTTTAGGTCAAATATTTATGTCTGATTGATGTCTGTCTGACAGGGTTTGAATCTAGTATGTCTAGAGCACAAAATGATTCACCAGCTGATAATAGATCTATAATATGAATTTGCCACCCTGTAAACAAGTTATACAGTTCAAAATAAAACACTTCTTGAATTCATAAACATGAGCAAGCTAACGCTTTAAGAGCAGTTAGCACTCATGCTAACCTGTACAGGCCCTGTATAATAAACACAACTTCTATCTAATGTTACAATACTAGCCTTCAATATTTACAGATATATTAACTATACATTACCTGATGCTCCTTGAATACACTGTCAACTAACAGGAGTTGTCATATCAGTGTCCGGGGAGTTATGAAATCACATTAGGAGACATTATTACTTCACGGCTAGCTGATACCTGCACTTACAAAAACAGCGAAGAAACGAACTTATTTTCCACAGAGACGAGAAATAATGGGCACTTTATGACCGCGTTTTGCGATAAAGTGACACCTTACGCTGTGGACGTTTTGAATTGTGCCTATTTTCGGCGTTTGAAACTTTTCTCTAGCTAGCTGCCGTTTCTCCCTTTACTGTCTCTTTTCTCTGCCCTCTTTGTTTGCTGTTGCATCATGGGAGTGAATGTGAAGGAGGGGAGGAGATATTTGGTGCTCGTCGGAGGAACATCACTGTCTACTTGGTGAGGACAAGAAATCACTATATATATGCTATATAAATATTATGTAATATTATTTAATTTATTTTATAAATAAATGGCAGGACAATTGTCACGTGTTTTATATGTTGTCACGTTTATTTGTTGTAATTACAGTTTCTGTAGTCCAACGCCATCATATTTTTGTAATCTTACCGAAATACTTTTTGCTTTTTTGTGAATAATTGTTTTACTGTTTGAACCTGAAAAGGCATTAAATAGCACTTAAATAACAACCTTTAGTTTCCAACAACCTGACAAGTTATTGCATAGTGTGACAACATGGCCAACAGGCATTGGCCACAATCACAAAAGGTCAATAAGTGCTAAAGGGATAGTTAACCCAAAATTGAAAATTTGCTGTTAATTTACTCACCCTCAGGCTATCAGTAAAGAAGATTTTTAGCTGAAACCATGGTCCAGGACATTTGCAGAGACTGTGGATTACAGGTAATAATAATGTTAATGTTAATTTTTTTGCACAGACAGATCGTTTACTTTAATAAAAGAGACTTCAGTGTATCATCAGGAGCCATGTATGGTTTTTTTTGGACTCACATAGTGACAGTAGCCATTGATTTGCATTTTATGAATCACCAAGGACCACGGTTTCAGCTAAAAAAATCTTCTTTACATTGTATAAGCATTCATTTCATGCGTCATTGATCGAAATAGAGGCTCTTGGGAGTGCATGTAAATGTCACATCCTTTTGATTTTCCTGAAATGTTTTTCCAAAAATGTCCTTCACATAAAAATCAGTCTACAGGCTTTCGTAGACAACTGACATTTTTAAGTTTCTTTTTAATCTGTTCACACATTGGCAATAAAAAAAGCGATTAATGCATGAAAATTCTTACATATAGCCCCTTTAAATGAACAGTAGGACCTATCTTTTTTTCATGGGTGTTAATGGTGGTGATATTTTTTCTTTATTTGGGATTTTAAACATATATTAACAAAAATATAGGTGCCCCTATAATGTTTAAACTTGAAGAGGGCAACTGGTAAATGCTCTCATTACAGGAATGAAATGATTTTTCTGCTGTTTCAGCTGGCATGAAACTGAAGTTATATATAAGTTGTATATAGAAGTGAAACGGCTTCTGGAATCAGAAAAATGTGCGACGGGATTGGATTAGTTCTTCAGGAATTGTTCAGATCATAGGAAGTTGGGCATTGTTAACTAAATGGAGGCAGATCTGAATGCCAGTTTGCTGTCAGTTGTGAATGATATTTAGTCCCACCCTCCGCAGAGACACACGTCATGAAGAGAACAGATGCCATTTCAAGGGGGAGAGAAGGTTAACGTTTTTTGATGAAAGATTACGAGGGTATATGATTTGTTTTAAAAACTAATGATGCACATGGATAAATCTTTTTATAATAAACACTGCAACATTCTGTAAAAAAAAGAAAGATCTATAAAATTTGATTTCTTGGTCATTTTATGCTCAATGCTACCAACAAATGCTACCTACCCAGAGATTTTACAAGGTTCTGTACCCAGGTGAAAAAAAAAGTACACTTCTATAATGTACTTAAAGTGCTCTATTTTCACACACTAATTTTGTACTTAATATACTAAAAATTCAACTTTAGTACTTCTTTAGATAATCGTAAGAACATCTAAGTGTACTTAACTGTGCTATTTTGAGACACCATGAAATATGAACTTAAATGTGCTTTTAATATACTATCTCTGTATTTAAAAAAATTATTTAGATACTTATAGTACATTTGAACCCATAGTGTACTACAAGTGGTAACTAGATATATTTTTTAAATACAGAGATAGTATATTAAAAGCACATTTTAGTCCATATTTCATGGTGTCTCAAAATAGCACAGTTGAGTACACTTAGATGTTCTTTATCTTAGATTATCTTAAGAAGTACTAAAGAAGACATTTTAGTATATTAAGTACAAAATTAGTGCACTTTAAGTACATTATTGAAATGCACTTTTTTTTTCACCTGGGTAGTTCTCTATAAATATTGATTTATTCTGAATATAGCTTTGATTCGGAATTCACAAAGATTATTTTAATTATTTAAATGTATTGTTTTTTTTATATTTAAAAAAAAGGTAGACTTAATGAGATGCATCTTTTGTGACACTATTATGATCATAATTGGAGAGCTGTTATTTATTTATTGATTGATTGATCATACAATTTTAAACAAAAAAAATATTCTCAGGGTTACTTTTATTAGGGTTAGATAGATTAAATCTGTTCCCAGGGTAATTTTTGATCATTTTTATGTATGAAGCTACTGGTACTTCTTTGAAGAGACCCAGGAAAAGCAAACCAGTCTTTATAACTGCATCTCACAGAAAAAATGCAAAGCCTTCTGCACTTTTGCTGTGCTTTTGCACATCAGACTTTTAGATGATTAAAGTGTGGTCTAATTAGTGTCAGTAATATTTTAAAGAGGGCGCCTGTGCATGCCAAGGCCAGGCTAATTGATGTCATACTCTTTCTCTGTGTTGTTTTTTCCGCCCTGTTTAACTGACAGAGCTGCGGGCTGTTGTGGTCAGGTGTACTGAAAGCTACAACGAGGAGACAGATACTCTGCAGAGGGATAATTACCTTCAGCAATAAGGGTTAAACAAGCACCTCTCTCACAGACATCGCAATATAGTCTGCTTTTACTGTAATGCACTTTAAAGCAAATTACTTCTACTTAGAACATTAAGTTTTAAAACATTTTATTATTCATGCAATAAATCCCTGCCTTGTTGGCATGTACAATATTATGGATGAGGTCATTTGACAGGATATTGCAAATCTTTCCTTTTATTCTGCCTCAAGAATATTCATATGCAAAATTTAGTTTGAATACAAATGTCAAATACTTCTGTATTCTGATCATCTACTCAATGAAGCTTAGTTTCCACTAATTAAATGAAGTGATGTAATCTGTAAACAAGCACTGTTTGGCCATCAGGATTAGAGCTACATTACCTTCTCTGTATGTCGAGCGAATCTCTCCGGTGGTTTTGAACAGTGACGTGACAAAATCGGCCACGACAGCTCACATTACTTTCCCCTGATAGCATTAACTGCCTCAGACTCAATGTCATCTGACATGTTTTCATGCCTCGATTGGCGGCGAGGCCAGATGGAAAACATGAGCAAGAGTGATTGACATGTTCGTGAGGGTCGAAGGTCATATTAAGCAGTCATGACGGGCCATCCTTTAGCGGAGACGTTTAACAGGTGCACGCAGAGGGCTGGTGAGCAGCAGGACAATGAGTTTGATTGGGGCGATGGAGCCCAGTGTGAGGGTACGTGTGATGACTCACCCAACAGGCTGTTCTCATTCACTGCAGAAGTCTTTCCCGTGTGATGGAGTGATGTGAATGATGGATCGCAAATCAGGGCTGATTGTTGACATGAGGCTTTATTTCGTTCTTCAACGGAGAGAGCTGACCCGAGTCTCCTTTACAGCTCAAGCGGCACACATCCGTTAACACAGGACATTACATCAGAGAAAAAGAGCTTTGACTCCAGTTTGAGAGGCGCTAAATATTAGATTCCTTTACTGAATCAACACTGAACTGACTTGAGTTGAATAATGACACTATTATCTTCTGTAGAGCAGCTTTATGGTTGAATTGAGTTTACTTTATAAAAAATGGACTTTGCAAACTGACACTATATTTGAACAACATTGAATCAACTAAATTTATTTGAGCTGAGCTGAATTATGGCACTATTGTCTTTTTTAAGATGCGTTTGAAATTGTATTTGTTTCATAATTGAAGAAATTTGCAACATTAATACTTTTGTTTTCTTTTTTATTACTGTAAGCTGCTTTGAAACCATCTGTAAAGCGCTATATAATAAATGTGACTTGACTACATCTTTTGGAGACAGAAATACTTGTTTATTGGTGAAATTATATTAAAGGGTTAGTTCACCCAAAAATGAAAATTATCCCATGATTTACTCACCCTCAAGCCATCCTAGGTGTATATGACTTTCTTCTTTCAGACAAACACAATCTGAGATATATTTAAAAATATCCTGGCTCTTCCAAGCTTTATAATGGTAGTGAATCGGGGGCCAGATTTTAAAGGATTAGTCCAATTTCAAATTAAAATGTTCTGATAATTTACTCACCCCCATGTCATCCAAGATGTAAATGTCCTTCTTTTTTTCAGTCAAAAAAAATTAAGGTTTTGGATGAAAACATTCCAGGATTATTCACCTTATAGTGGACTTCAATGGCCTCAAAAAGTTGAAGGTCAAAATGACAGTTTCAGTGCAGCTTCAAAGGGCTTTAAACGATACCAGACGAGGAATAAGGGTCTTATCTAGCAAAACAATCGGTCATTTTCTAAACTTTTTCTTCAAAAAGCTTACGCTGTATGTCCTACACCTTCCCTATTCAACTTACGGAAAAAACGGAACTGGTGCCGCGTTCGTTCCGTAAGTTGAATAGGGAAGGTGTAGGACATACAGCTTAAGCTTTTTGAAGAATACGGAAGTGCGGTCTGGCGGAAGCAATTGCGATCTCCAGATGATCATTTGTGTTTATAAACTATATACATTTAAAAAAATTTTTTTAGAAAATGACAGATCATTTCACTAGATAAGACCCTTATTCCTCGTCTGGTATCGTTTAAAGCCCTTTGAAGCTGCACTGAAACTGTAATTTTGACCTTCAACTGTTTGGAGTCCATTGAAGTCCACTATAAGGAGAACAATCCTGGAATGTTTTCATCAAAAACCTTCATTTCTTTTCCACTGAAGAAAGAAGTACATGGACATCTTGGATGACATGGGGGTGAGTAAATTAACAGGAAAAAGTGGACTAATCCTTTAAAGCCCAAAAAATGCATCCATCCATAATAAAAATAATCCATACAGCAGAAGTCTAGAACGAGAAATTTTAAAGAGAAATGACGGAGGATATCAATATAAGAGAAGAGGAGCTTGAGTTTGTTGCACAGCCCTATTTGTTTGAACCGCGAGAGGCGTGTAAGCTTACGATACCTCTCCGTCATACATCGCGTCAGTGGGTTAATCATTTGTCACAAGTCGTCTTGCGCAGTATGCGTAGTTGCGTCGGACGTTGGTCAGAAGCTAGTTATTTTAGTTTATAAAGTATTACTGTAAATATGGATATTTTTCTTACAAAAACCCATCACTTTGCATCAGAGGGCCTTTATTAACCCCCTGGAGCCGTATAGATTATTTTTATGATGGATGGATGCATTTTCTTTGGGCTTCAAAATTCAGTACCATTATGAAATTTGGAAGAAAAAAGCTTGTGCTCGTCTGTGGCTTGAGAGTGAGTAAATCATGGGACAATTTTCATTTTTGGGTGAACTATCCCTTTAAGGGAAATAACAATGATGAATCATAAAAGAAACAAGTGCTTGTGAAAATATACTGCAAAACAAATATCTGATTTTCCTGTTAAATTCCACAGAACAAACCAGACAAAACAGGTCTAATTTGTTTAATACAATAAACTGGCGACTTTAGAGGATATTTTTTGTAACCAATTAGCCTGTTTGGTCTAATGGTTCTCTACAAGTGTGTTGCCATTGTTGCTGCAATGGCAAGTTAAAGAGCTGAAGCACATTTCAAATAATAGGACTGAGAGTTGTTGGTGTGTGCTGCACTTGTGCCGCAGCTATTGTCATTTGATTAAACATCATCTACTAAAAATAAACAAAAAATGAAAGACAATAAGGCTTTACAATCAAAATGGTAAACAATTGCAAAGTGCTCTTGGTTGGTTTAACAGCTATTTTAACAGCATCCAGCATGTAAGAAGCAGACCACATTTCGATCTCTCACCCAGACACGTCCCTGAAATGTGGCGAAGCATTACATTTATACTCAAACTCACTGTTTGATATTTCTCTGCATTGCTAGCTATGCTCGATTTCTCATTTTACACTTTGTCTGTAAGTGAAAATAATGCTGAAATTAAGATTTCACTGGTACCCCTCATTATCTCCACCAGACACCAATGGTATCTCAATCGCCTCCTACAGCTGTACCTCTGCTTATTTTATTCATACCAACACAACGCTTTAGGCTACAGTTGAAAGTAACTAACATCAGCAGGAATGGACAAGCTTAATTTTCATAGCTTCCTGTACCGGTTCCAGGGTTTGTTTGTTGTTTTGCCCTCCTTGTGTATCCGTTTCCTCCTGACTGGCACTGTTACCCTGGGGCCCGTCTGTTCATGATATTAAAATATCTAGGGAAAGGGGGATGCTGCCATCAAGAGGTGTGATAGCATCTCCGTGGAGGAATTAAATATTTAAGCTGCATAGGAATATGGTGTTATGCACTGCATGTGAGACTGAAACGCTTTTGCAAACTGCACAGTTTTATGCGAAGAATGTGCTACGTTTGTGCTAATGCAAACTGAACGAAATGTGCAAAACTATGTAGTCTAATAAAATGTAGATTATGTGATCTCACAGTTGTTAGTCATCTATAAATATCACACAGTTAGTATCTTTCAGACTGAACTGACAAGCTTGTTTAGCAAACTTTAAAGGTTCAATAGGTGACTATCGTTATGCTGGTTGAAAGTCTCCTCATATCCTGATAGCAATCACTATGTTAAGCGGTCTAAATGTATTTTTATAAATATATAATCTCTGTGGAAGGCATAGGATCATAAAATGTTCGTTCAATCATTGCATTTGCTAAAATAATAAAACGATAGCATGCGTTCCCTGTCAGTCAACGACTTGTGTTTGCATATGCAGCCTGTTCAAGCAGACATCATACATCATCAGCGATCATCTCCCGGAGATTTGCAGGGAGGGTGGGATCATATGCTTTCAATACTAGCAGGGTAAAGTTAGCATTTCCCAGTCACCTATTGCACCTTTAATTCATTCATTTTTAAATAATGAAATCAGTCATTAAACATACATGTCGATTTACGGGGCAGGTCGGGAAATGTTTGGAAAGGATTAATCCCCCCCCCCAGATATGCGTCTTTTTAAAATCAACATAAAAAAATTATATATATGCAGCCTGTCATTACATTGATCATTACAGTTATAGAAGCATTGATCATTACAGTTTTTTGATGATTGCTTAGTAAAAGGTTAATAGTTGACAAGTGCAGTGTTTCTGAAATTATTAAATAGAAGATACATGAAATCAGTCTTTCAAATGTGTAACATTGTATCACAGTTAATTAAATTAAATTGAATTATTAAATTAAATATATAATCATTGTAAATATGACCAGTTTTAGGGAAATTTACTTTTAAAAGTAATGCATTACAATATTGCGTTACACATTAAAAAAGTAACTAATTGCGTTACTTAGTTACTTTTTATGACAAGTAATGCGTTACATTACTTTTGCTTTACTTTTTCTCACCTGGGCCGAGCTTGCTTGTTTGTTTTTTAAAAAGTTATATTATTGGCAAATGGGAAGGCCCTTTCACACCAAAAGTGAAATGAATAAGCCTCAGGCCGAAGGAAATACATATTTACACCTGTACAGTAGAGGGCGCCGCTCAAACAAACTTTCAGCTGTGCTGCCATTCTGGATTAAAGAAGAACAGGATAAAAGAGAAGGAAATTCAACACTCCTATTTCTAATTCTACCTAAAGTCATTTTTGCTTATTAGTATGGTTGAATTAGATTATTGAAGGATTGAAGCAGCAAAGAAATTGGTTAATAAAGTGAGATTAAATACATAAAGTATATTTGTGTAATTTAATATAGTTAATTATTACAGGTTTGCATAAAATTCTGAGATTGCATTTGACTGTTTTTATTCATTCTGAGGAATACTGAATGTTTTTGTGCAAGTGAGTTGAGTAAATGCATGTTCACATTTAGTCTAGAACTACAATAACCATCATGTTTACACACAGCGCACAACACCTCTGCACTTTATTTCTCTCAACATGGGGATTGGAGAGCTGTTGGACAGTAAATGTAAAAAAGTAACTTGCGTTACTTATTTGAAAAAGTAACTTAGATATTTTGTTGTAAATTGAAAAAGTAATGCGTTACTTTACTAGTTACTTGGAAAAGTAATCAGATTACTTAACTTAAGTTACTTGTAATGTGTTACCCCCAACATTGAATATTATATAGATATTTACTTAAAATATATATACATTAATATTAATTAAAAATGTAAATATATTATTGTTTAACACTCATCATTTCAGTGTCCCCTCAATGTTCATATGAAATATATGCTACTGAACAGCTTTCTATTGCTGTCTCCAAAGAGTGTCTTTTTATGCTGCTTATTGAATGAAATTATCTTTTTTGAGATCAATTAATAATTATAAATAAATTAAGACAAAAGCAGATTAAGACATTAATTGCACATTTAACATCTACTCACATTCCATGAAAGTATGACAAAATGAGTGACAGTAAATAATAGTATTTGAGACCTTTACAGGTAACGTTTAAATAAGACCTGCAGAGGAAGTGTGCTTCGGTCACAACTGCTGAAACTGCCATTAGTTCAGGTGGTTACAAACAGGAAAACATGTCAATCACCACTGATGGCCTCCTGCCAGGTATTTTCCCCCTGGGTTTAATAGGCACACTGATACATTGCCATCCACAAATGCAAAAATCAGGTAGCGAGTAAATAATCACAAGTCATATGTGATTATTTTGGCTGTTTTAATGGACTGTTTGTGTATGCAAACCTCAAGATTTTTAATATCTTCAATGGCTGGCCTAGAATTGATTTACCTAATATGATATAGTGAACTATAAGCAAACTAGCACAAATAAGAACGGAAACACTGCATCTCTATGCTTGAGAGATGACGAAAAGGGGAGAAATTTAGACTTAAATCAATATGTTTTCTTGTTGGAAAATTTTGGAAATGCATCTGCACCAAAAGGTATGCAAAAATATCATCAGCACCCACAAATGAATATATTTTGGAGCTGAACGGGTAGCTCAGCTGCACATCTGAGGTGCCACAGTGGGTCTATGAGGCCATAGGCGTCCAGTCTGTTGAAATGGGGTTTATTTTCTTTCTGCTTAGCTTAACCCCACTGGTTCCCTGTGGTCTACACACACAGTTCTGCTGCATTTGCTCTTTCTTTGATTATCAGGAAGAAAGCAGTATATATTGTGCCAAACTTCCCTGAAGCAAGACGAAATTTGGCTTCTTCCACACAGACCTGCTTTGACTGTGCCCCCAGTGTCCCCTTATAAAGGGCTCCCTTGTTATCCAAGACTTGATGAGACTAAATTTAAAGGTTGAAAACGGGGCAAAAAAAGAACATAATGTTTCGTCAAGCGTAGGTAGACCTGACAAATTGAGCACTTTCATTACATTCCTTTGTGGAGCAGGCATGAGTGAATGCAGAGCAGGTTATGACTGTTCTCTTTGGCTTTATAATACGAAACACACTGCAATACATATCAGTGTAATTCCTGTTGCAAGGTTTCTTTTATGAAATGTGTATGTTTGAACATTTCTGTAGTGCAGTCACGGTCGGCTTATTAAAATATTGCTTGTGGGATTGAGATGGAATATATCCAAACCACCCAGTGGGCCATGCTTACTAGGACGTTTCCTTGTAATAATGAATTATCACATCTGCAGAACAATAGGATTTTTTGTGCTTAAGGCTAATTGAAATGAAAACTGCAATGACAACAGGAGAAAATTAAGCCAAAGAGTCCAGTAGAGGGCAGTGTTGCTTTTAAACATCTGGTGGTACGCAACTGGCAATATGGGGAATAATGACAGATCATCAGGATTTTTGCTCCTCTTTTGGCAGACACATTATGAAAATTTTCCAAATAACATTAATAAATTTAGACGAACACGTCGTTTGTGCTTGCCTTCCCACAATTCTTCGTATGTTTACAATTGTAGCTTGAACGTTAGATTGCGATGAAACAGGCACTGGAGACCAAAAACTAATCTGAGAACTAATGACAAACAGAACATCTTTGAAAACACATGAACACATAAAAAAGAAAAAAATATTCATATATTACTTGTGAAAAACACTTATAAATATATAAAGGTATAGCCCTATTAATCTAAAACCCACTGTCAACTTGATAGAAAATAAATAAGTAGGCCTAATATTAACTAATATTAGGCTAATAAGTAATATTAAGTAATATTAACTGTATTGGCTTTGGCTCTAGTATGGTGACAATATAAAAGCTATTTAATTTTGAAAACAACATTGTTTCTTTCTAATATCACACTTAAAAGGATAGTTCACCCAAAAATGAAAATTCTATCATCATTTACTCACCCTCAAGTTGTTCCAAATCTGTATAAATGTCTTTGTTCTGTTGAACACAAAGGAAGATATTTTGAAGAAAGTTTGTAACCAGGCCTCTTTGGGGTACCATTGACTTCCATAGTAGGAAAAAACTACTATGGAAGTCAATGGTGCCCCAGAACTGTTCAGTTTAACACATTCTTCCTTTGTGTTCAACAGAGCAAAGAAAATTAAACAGGTTTTGAACAACTTGAGGGTGAGTAAATGATGATTGAATGAAGAATTTTCATTTTTTTGGATGAACTATCCCTTTAATATATTGTTTAATGCAACCCGCAAGGTCATTGGTTCAATTCCCAGGGAATGCATAAAGTGATTAAATGGATAGTTCACCCAAAACTAAAAATTCTGTCATCATTTACTCACCCTCAAGTTGTTCCAAACCTGTATAAATTTCTTTGTTCTGCTGTATATAAAGGAAGATATTTGGAAGAATGTTTGTAACCAAGCAGATCTCGCCCCCCATTGACTATCATAGTATTATTTTTTCATATAGTCAATGGGGGGCAAGATCTGCTTGGTTACAAATATTCTTCCAAATATCTTCCTTTGTGTATTTGCAGAACAAAGAAATTTATACAGGTTTGGAACAACTTGAGGGTAACTAAATGATGACAGAATTTTCATTTTTGGGTGAATCCCTTTAAATGCATGAATGCAAATTTGCTTAGGATAAATGTAAATATGAAAACACATGTATAGCACTGCAATGGTGCAGTCAGCATGTTGTCTTAAACTCGAAGAGGAACAGATCAAGCAGAAGATACTATCATTTCATATCTATATTAAACTAATTTTACTGCCGTTCCTGTTGGTTGCATGCCATGCTTTGATAATTTGACTGCTTCACCTCCATCAGATCAAAACAAAGCTACTATTTTACACTCTCCCACTGTCCACAATGGTTTATGTGTGAACGTGAGAAAAAAAGGTGAAATCAAATACCTCCTCCAAACAGAAAAAAGGTCAGAGATGACGTGGAGAGTGAGGACTAGCCCCTCTCCTGACCGTATCATTAAGCAGTCCAGTTCTATAAGCAGCACCTCTCGCTGTTTACCTTTGGCGAACGAAACCCCAGCACCCATATAAACACCACGACTTGGATGAAATCATGTCATCGCAGTGTACACACTGCACAGTGCACTTATGTAAGTACTGCGCAGTCAGCATTCAAAGTCACAGGGCATATATTTGAAGACAGAGCAACACATCCACAGCAAATATTTTGTTTTCTGAAATGGTTAGTTAAACCTCTGCTGTAGAATAACTGAGAGTGTGGTTCGAAATGCTTCCTTTCTTTGCATATATAATCTATAATGTTTTGCCAGTGGTTTAGGACCTCATTAATTCAATACATGAGAAACCTACTGTATGCCAGTGATTTTATAAGCAGTGCTTGTGTTTCCTAATTAAAGGATATTGTGGATGTCGGTAAAAAGGTAATTGTGATAAGTTTAAAATGAGAAAGTCAAATTGTGAGATATAAATCATAATTTATGAGATATAAAGTCATAATTATGAGAAAGTCATAATTGTCAGATTTAAATTCAGAATTGTGAGATATAACATCACGTTGTGAGAAAAGTCACAATTGTGAGATATAAATTGTCACGTTGTTGGATATAAAGTCATAATTTTGAGATATAAAGTCAATTGTTAGATATAAAGTCATAATTATGAGATATAAAGTAATAATTGTGAGATATAAAGTCACAATTGTGAGATATAAAGTCAATTATGAGATATAAAGACATAATAATGAGATATAAAGTCAATTGTTAGAGATAAAGTCATAATTATGATATATAAAGTCATAATTATGATATATAAAGTCATAATTGTGAGATATTAAGTCACAATTGTTAGATTTAAATTCAGAATTGTAAGAAATAACATCACATTGTAAGAAAAGTCACAGTTGTGAGATATAAATAGTGATGTTGTTGGATATAAAGTCATAATTATGAGAAATAAAGTCATAATTATAAGATATAACATTACATTGTGAGATATAAAGTTACATTGTGAGAAATAAATTCATAATAGTGAGATATAGCCTATATAGTCACGTTGTTGGATAAAGTCACAAATGTGAAACAAAGCACACTATGAGATATAAAGTCAAAATTATGAGATATTACATCACATTTTGAGATATAAAGTTACACTGTGAGAAATAAATTCATAATTGTGAGATATATAGTCAAGTTGTTGGATATAAAGTCACAACTATGAGACAAAGTCATTCTATGAGATATAAAGTCACAATTGTTAGATTTAAATTCAGAATTGTGAGATATAAATAGTGACGTTGTTGGATATAAAGTCATAATTATGAGAAATAAAGTCATAATTATAAGATATAACATTACATTGTGAGATATAAATAGTGACGTTGTTGGATATAAAGTCATAATTATGAGAAATAAAGTCATAATTATAAGATATAACATTACATTGTGAGATATAAAGTTACATTGTGAGAAATAAATTCATAATTATGAGATACAGTTGTTAGAAAAAGCATGTGAACCACTTGCAGAATCTGTGAAAATGTGAAAAATGTTAACAAAATAAGAGAGATCATACAAAAACATGATGCATTAAGAGTTGGGGGGTGAAAACTTTTGAATTTGAATATCAAGGTAAATTGTACTTATTTTTTCTTCCGGGAAACATGCAAGTATCTTCTGTTGCTTCCGAAGGGAAGTACTAAATGAAAAGCAATGATATTTCAATAAAATAAGAAAAATTTGGACATCTTCATCCTGTTCAAACGTTTTCACCCCCCGACTCTTAATGCATCGTGTTTCCTTCTGGAGCATCAGTGAATGTTTGAACCTTTTTTAATAGTTGTGTTTGAGTCCATCAGTTGTCCTCAGTGTGATAAAATGGATCTGAAAATCATACAGTCACTGCTGGAAAGGGTTCAAATATGCAAAAAATGCTAAAAAAAAAACCAGAAGAATCTGCAGGACCTGGAGGATTTTTCTGAAGAACAGAGCTCAGTTTAACTGCTCAGAACAAACAAGGGACTCATGAACAACCATCAAAAAACAAAAAACAGTCATAGATCACCCAGGTAACCACACACAGTATAGAGAATCAATGGTTCACATACTTTTGAATGGAGCCATTTAAATAAATTCAGCTTTTCTTTTTCTTGTGGACTATATGTAAACATCTTTAATGTAAAATATCTTACTCAGGACAATACTAAACAAAAAATAACATGCATTTTGTATGATCTCTCTTATTTTGTTACAACTGTGAGACAAAGTCACACTATGAGATATAAAGTTATAATTATGAGATAAATCCCATTGTGAGATATATGTCAGAGTTGCATGTTTGTATTGCTGATTATTGTAAGAATATTGCAAATAAAGCAACATATAATCAATGCATGAATTAATCCAGGACGTTCTCATCAAAATGACCCACTGAGGCATCCAACCCAAACAAACCACTCTCTTTCAGTTGGCTTCACACAAGCTGACAAAAACGAACCCTCTGTCATGATTTCAAGACACAGTGTGTACTCCTAATGAAGCAAAATATACAATTTAATGAAATTCATAAATATTAAGATCAAAATAGTAGGCTCGGTTGTGTGCACACTGCTCAGGTCAGCGACAGGAGGGCACCAGGGGCTCGTGCCAAACGTTAGCATGCCTATTTTAGCCATGGCGGAAAATTTTCCTCAGGTTCTTCGAGGACATACAGTGGGGGTACATGGGGAGTGGGCAGAAAGCTCTTTGCTTTACTACTGCTGTGTGAACATAGGGAAAACTTGCACAACCACCACACTGGCACAACCTCAGTGTGTGTGGGATCTTGACAAATACATCTTAGAACACAGCCAATATCGCAACCGGGAGGGGGAAACGCAAAAGATTTAGGGCAGTGAGAAATGGGAGGGTTGGCAAAAGATGTGTGTGTGGGTAAAATGAAAAAACACACACACACACACACACAAACCTGTAAGATGAATAATATTTCAGCATATCAGCAAATGGTGTGGCCTCAGTTTGAAAGATTTTCAGAATAATTCCCTCTTTGTGTATATAAAAACTATATGTAATCAAGATGACCCACACTTTCCACCCAGGACATCAAAATCTGCAACCAACATTTTGGAATCATAACGTATCTCAGATCAAGTTACTACAGTTTTCCTGTAATTCTGTCCCATACAAGCCCATGCACAATGTCTTATTTTCAGAAATACACTTACGTGTATAAAATGAAAACATCTGGAACCAGATATGACACTTCTGTGGGTTAGGAGCTGGATATTTATGTATATAAGCCCTGTTAAAAATATTCCATTATCATTATACAAACCAGCAATGCAAAGAAAAGCACCCTCATCACCAAGTTCCTGCAGTAAGTATGTTAGAATAATACTCATTAAAATCTGCTGTGGTGGTGAGCTCGCACACGGCCTCTGCAAGCTCTTATGTGAAGGTACTTATTGTCGACCGCATACACATCATATACATCCACTCAAGACAGTGGCTTCTGAGGAATTCATATGAATGTGTGAGGCATTTCTAGAAACTGGCTGTGGATATCAAAAATGGATTGGTCACAAATAGACATCCTCACTATTCAGTGCTGTGGTCATCTCTCTCTGGACCACTGGTTCTCGACTGGTGGGTCACAGGTCTGTTCTGAAAGGACTGTTGGCAGTAAGGAAAATCCAATGCTAAATATGAATAATAAAATGCAGCTATCCATGCATAGTTAAGATAGGAAAATGCCTCCCATATCATATCTAAAGGCTGTACCATGTAAAGAAGCAAGCAAAATAGGCAGATGCAAGCATGGGCAGGTTGTGTGACATGTCCTCATCCTTGAAAACCATAAACAAAATTGCACAAGGTAAAAGAATATTCAACCCGTGCTTGGATAAATGTGGTTTGTGAAAACCACAATGTGTTTTCCGCTGTGGTTTATTGGCTGGTGAAAGCATGAAACCATTGAAATTACATTTTGTGCAATAAACACTTTCGGTACTGTTTGGTAGGTTGTCAGCAGATGCCCATTTTCCTAAAATAAAAAGGCAACTATACATTTTTATGTACAAAGACACATTTAACTGATATTATAAATATTATTTGATATTATAAAGACATTTTGTTTCTAAAACTAAATTATTACTAAATAATATTGCTATTTTTTATTATTAATGTTTTCAATTCAATGTAACATTTATTTTTATAGTGCTTTTTGCAACATATATTTCATAATGTTAAAAATAGAATAAAATAATCTTGAATAATTTCATGATTTCTGACTAATATTTACAGCTGAATAAAACTGTCAAATTAAAAATCAATATTTTTAAATGACATTTTTAAATATTAAATGAATATAACTACCAGATGTTACAAATAAAGAAAACACTGCATTATATATGTAACAGAGTTTAAAAATATATTAGTTAAATTCAGCTTAAATTGGGAAAACTTGCCATTGGCTGTTGTGTTGCTTGCGTTTGTGCACATGATATTGTGTGGCGGAGCTGTGTAATCAGCAGAGCCGCATATCTCGTCCTGCTGACTTCTCATGCAACATTGATGCACTGCTTTCTGATCAGCCTTTTGGTGCTGTTTGTCCCAGTCTTTTCTTGTCCCAGGCCCAGTAAAGCAACTTTGAGTGACCATCCACCTGATCTCAGCCTGAATTATTCCATTCCAACACACACACAGTCACATTGGTGCCGTGACCCGGATGGGAGTGAGGTTTAAGGGGGGTGAGTGTAACGGAGGCCAGCTAGTACTGTGCAAGTAAACCTCACTCCTCTGATCTCAAAAGATGCTCTAGCGACTGACTCTAGAGGTTGCAGCATTTAGCCTCCTCGTTAGAGCATCCAACTCCCACGCCAGAGACCCAGGTTCAAGGCCCGCGCAGAGCGGAGCGAGTAGGAACTGGGTGAGGGGTTACATTGGTGCCATGACCCGGATGGGAGTGAGGGTTAGGGGTTAAGTGTAACGGAAGCCAGCTAGTAGTCGCTATGGAAGGAAACCTCAGTCCTCTGATCTTAAGAGATGCTCTAGCGACTGACGCTAGAGGTTGCAGCCTTTAGCCTCCTCGTTAGAGCGTCCGACTCCCACGCCGGAGACCGAGGTTCGAGGCCCGCGCAGAGCGGGGTGAGTAGGACATGACGAAAAGGGGTTACATATAGACGGTTTCATCAGGCTCACGCACGTTGCCATGGTTATGCGCCTGGCCTGAAGTAAACTTCCGGTCTGTGTTTGTTGAACGGGTCTGATTGGTAGTAACTTTGTCGCATTTAAGTTTGGCCAAGTAACAGTTCTTTTCTTCTACTGGTAACCCAAAAATAATACTGACGAGACATAGTTTTGCTAGCTAATGTAATTTACTTGTTATTTATTTTGCTTGTTCACAGGAATAATCTATCTACTCTAGAGGGAAGTATGTTGTTATGGATTCTTTGTGGAAGTCTACCGGAAGTTAAGTTTGGGCCACAAAACGTTTGTTTATGTTGTTGCTGTTAAAACTGTATATATGTAATTAATATTTTAACATAATGACTTTGACATTCCTACAAATACTTTTTGTTAAAAAAAATGTTTTCTGTAGACTCCCTAGCACCCCCGTGTGGCCCCCAGACTCCTTTGAAAATTCCTGATCTAAACCGTAATCATGAAATACATTTGGTTAAGGATCTTTCTCTGTCCCTGCAGTGAGTTTACTAAATATTTAGGTTAAATCATATTTCCTAAATTCATGACAATTAACCACATTACTAGGGTGGGAAAATGGGTTATGGTAGGCTCATAATGTTTGGTGGCATTCGTTTTGACCGCTGTATGAACCACAAATATTTTTCATTACAGTTTATATGCATTCAGCCAATAGTCTGTTGGGTGTGAATATAAAATATAAGGTTGCACTGTTTTCAGACCTTGGATCTAAACCAAGAACACATGAATATGTGAAACCTATGTAGCTTCACGCTCACTGCCCACGGTTCAAAGGTCCATAACATATTTTGAGGATATAGACATGTATTTACTTGGGTTTACACTTGGGAGATTTAGATTGCTAATATGCAAAAATGTGTAGAAAAAAAACACCGGGAACAATCCCATTGTGTTTTTGTATTTGCAGAGCTGCATGTGCAGAATCAGTTCTCTGATTGTTGTGCCACCTCGGTATCTTGAGTACAGACATGTCCTTATCCTGTTCCAGCTCCAGCTTCTGCCACACTGGCCTGTGAATTTTGACAGAGCTCTGATGCATGCCTCTTCTCTCTGGATACCATCATACAGATCTGCTCTGGTTCCTCCACAACACAGCTTCCATCTCCTGGTAACTGTCTTCTAACAGACTGGTGACTATTGTTCAGAAGGCTTGCTTCAAAGTGTGGGTTGGCAAAAGATTGGTAACTACTGCAATGTGTAACTTCTATTGCAAATTGTTTTACAAAAGCTGATAAGATGTTAGCCTTTATTCTATAGTTAACATTTTGTGACCTCACAATGTGAATCTTGTTTTTTATGTTTTCTGTTACAAATGATTTTGTAGATAGCCAGCCATAATGACTTTATTCTACCGTCGGAGGTCTCCAATAACATGAGGATTATACTTGATTTATACTGACAGAGAGAAGTATAATTTGGCCTACTAGTACTCAATCTTTTGATCAAGATATACTTCAAAGTTAAATATTTTAAGTACACTTGGCTTGTAGTTGTGTTTACTCTTTTGATTGAGTAGCCTATTAATACTTTTTTCACATACTGTCTCTAAACATGTTTTGGCATCCAATCCAGTAGATTTGTTTGAAAATTTTGATTTATATTATGTTCTTAATTCTAAGTATGTGAATTTTTATGTAGTCCACTAGTGTACATAGGATTTTACTTCAAATCAACTTAAAGGATTAGTCCACTTTTAAATAAACTTTTCCTGATAATTTACTCCAATGTCGTCCAAGATGTTCATGTCTTTCTTTCGTCAGTCGAAAAAGAAATTAAGGTTTTTGATGAAAACATTCCAGGATTATTCTCCTTATAGTGGACTTCAATGGCCTCCAGACGGTTGAAGGTCAAAATTACAGTCTCAGTGCAGCTTCAAACGATACCAGATGAGGAATAAGGGTCTTATCTAGCGAAACGATCGGTCATTTTCGAAAAAAATACAACTGTATTGCTTTATAAACACAAAATTTCGCCTTGAACGTACTTCCGCTTTCCGCATTCTTCAAAACTCTTATGCTGTATGTCCTACGCCTTCCCTATTCTACTTATGGAAAAAAAACTAAACTGGTGCCGCGTTCGTTCCGTAAGTATAATAGGAAAGGCGTAGGACATACAGCGTAAGCGTTTTGAAGAATGCAGAAAGCGGAAGTACGTTCAAGGCGATCATCTGTTTATATAAAGCATATACAGTTGTATTTTTTTTCGAAAATGACAGATCGAAAATGACCGATCGCCATTGAAGTCCACTATGAGGAGAATAATCCGAAATTGTTTTCATCAAAAACCTTAATTTCTTTTCGACTGACGAAAGAAAGGCATGAACATCTTGGATGACATGGGGGTGAGTAAATTATCAGGAAAAGTTTATTTAAAAGTGGACTAATCCTTTAACTCTTTCCCCACCATTGACAGAAATGTCCGGCAATCCATGTGTTCACTGTTATACCGTAGGGGGCGCTATTACGCATCTTCTGAAAGAGCAAAGAATCTCCAGATAAAAACACAGGCGAAGAAGAAGCAGAAACAAGCGATAGAAGCATTGCTTACACATGTAACGTGATCATCAAACATTTAACAGCATATAAATCAAACTACCTAGCGTTACCGAATGAAATAGTGAACCCATGAAGAGGTAATGACTGTGCAAGTTTTGGGGGTTTTGAGTTGATGGACTTAATCTAATCCCCCAATGTTTTGATCATTCTAAATCTGATTTAGTCGAAGTCTTTGACAAAAATGTGATTTTCTAAGCTTTTGTTAAAACATTTTCTAAATGAAACTTACCCACATTTAAGTGTTGATCAAAAAGAATGCATGAAGCTAGAATAATCTTGTTTGTTTGTTTAAAAGCAGAGGCTGTGTTCTTTCTTTTGATATAAGCCTGTTGCATGTTCATATATTCATACAACAAAATATTCTGGGAGCCATGGAAGTTTTGTGAAAATGATCAAAAATGATGGTGCTGGCTGGCTTACAGGGAAAGAGTTAAAGCACAGTAAAAGGTATATTTCAAGTATAAAAATTAATAGTTCACCCATAAATGAAATTTCTGTCGTTAAGTACTCACCCTTGTGTCGTTCCGCACGTCCTGATATTGCTGAGTTAGATGCGTTCCTGGGTCAACATATTTTGTTGATCCTGGAACAACATTCTAGTCTGAAAATTTAGTCTTAACCCTATTCCTACCCCTAAACCTAACCCTACCCATAAGTTATCCCAAAAATCAGAGGGAAATGATAGATGAATAACACTGATGTAGAAGCACCAATTCATGATTTTAAGCCTAAACTTGACATAACCTGTAAACTTGTCCCTCAAATCTGATTGGCTGATTTGAATGTTGTTCCAGGATCAACAAAAATGTTGACCCAGGAACATGTTGAACTCAGCAATATCAGGTTATGCGTGTCGTTCCACACCCGTAAGACCTTCGTTCATCTTCAGATTTCATCAAAAATATCTTAATTTGTGTTCCGAAGATGAATGAAGGTCTTAAGGGTTTGGAACAACGTGAGGGTGAGTGCTTCACATCATGGCCGTATTCCAGGATGAAAATGTCAAGATTCATCAGGCTCAAATTGTGAAAGAATGATTGGGAGGGAGCATGAGTAATCATTTTTACACATGAATTGGCACCTCTGAGTCCAGACCTTAAATTCATTGAAAGTCTTCTAATAAGATGATTTGTATAGACTGGAATCTGATACATTTTTTTTCAGTATTCTTTGATGAAAAGAAAGTTAAAAAAAAACAGCATATATTTGAAAGAGAAATCTTTTATAACATTATAGATGTCTTTACTGTCACTTTTGATCAGCTTAATGCTTCCTTGCTGAATAAAAGCATTCATTTCTTAAAAGAAAATATTACTGAAACAAACTTTTGAATGTTAGTGCACTACTTATTTCTTCATGAGTAAAACTTTTTAATAAGGAGAAATTTAATGAGTGCATCTCATTAAATTCTTCAAAAACTCTACATTTGATGGCTATATGAACAAGGCAGAAACACACTTGTGATTTTATGATAAACTGCTTAGGGTTCTAAGTCTGGAGGCAATGATCTCAAGAGAGCCTGAGAGGGCAAGACAGGAAATGAGAGAGGTCAAGGTGAGTGACAGAGAGCCCGTTACTACCACTCAACCACATCTGTGCCCGACATGGAGGAAATGCACTCCAGGAAGTGAGATTAAAATCATCACACACACCAGCATATACACAATGTCCTTCTTTGTCTGTGGTGCCGGTGCACTGCCAGCAGAACTTGAGTGTTTTTACATGAGGCACGTTGCGTTTTCATTCTTCAAGGTGCAGAGGCTCCGTCTGTGCCTTCCAGAGTCTTGAATTTGAAATAACCTCACAGCTGTGTTTAGCCAACAATCACAGAAATTCAAATACATAATACATCAAAACTGAACATCGTGATGGGACCATTGTGAAATATTTCAATATACTTTCTTTGCAATAAGATGTACTCAAAATGTTCACAGTCAAAGTCATATTATTTTGATATTTACAACAGAAGAA
This sequence comes from Anabarilius grahami, assembly GCA_003731715.1. Taxonomy (NCBI): domain Eukaryota; kingdom Metazoa; phylum Chordata; class Actinopteri; order Cypriniformes; family Xenocyprididae; genus Anabarilius; species Anabarilius grahami. The sequence goes on from RJVU01044706.1 coordinate 3,957,070, forward strand.
TTGTGAGTCTAAATATCTTTATTTTAGATTGCATGATAATAAATAACACTAAAATGTCTCTCTGCTTTTCCATATTGCTCCTTTTGTGGTACATTTTTCAAATTCTTCTAAAGCAATGATTTCCTGGCCTGCCAGGTTGTTACAGTATCAAATTCTGAACATACGCAGCATAATATACTGTAAAGCGCAATACACCATTGAGCAGCTTCTGAACACTGATATAAAAATATGTTTACAAAAATATAAACTGTAATATTATATGGCCTTTTCTACACATTCGACATGTTCGGACTGTTGTGTTTGCATGCACAATTACCTGTTTTGTTATTTTAAGAAATGCTTTATATCTTTATGAGCTTAAAATAACATATACCTATATAAAAACATACAAGAATGAATGTAATGAATAAAAACTCACTGTATTTACAACTCGTATATACATGACATTTACATGCAGACAAAAAATCATGGAGACTCAATTTTCTCAGGACCAGATGGTGTCAAAGTAAATGTCTTTTTTTCCTGTTGAGGAGATTTTTCGTGACAGTACTGGCCTTAAATCTAGGCCAGCAAGACCAGCAAACCAAATGCGTGGTAATTACCGGCTGTAACATTACCAACAGCTCTATTTCTTTGCATCCGTCCTTGGAGAATGGTTTCAAATGACCGCAAACACTCTGAACGCTTTGCCTCCTGGGGGATTCTGTAGGCTAAATGGAAGAATAATGGCCAATATTAATCCAGATTCAGCAGGATAGAAAGATATACGATTTAAATGCTAGTATGATTCATTAATCACGCTTCAGATACTCATGATGCCCTTAACAGGATATGTAATGAAGCAAAATAAAACCAGGCTGTGTAGGTGGTCTGGTTTTACTTAGGAAAAACGCAGTTTATAAGATTACGGTTCAGCCAGCCACTAAATAAAATGATTACGTTATCCAACCAAGCTCATATAGAGGGATATTAGATCATTAGTCTGAAGACCAGAAGTCAAGAAGAAAAGATCAGCTACATAGCAGTAGTAGCTCAAAAGCTGACTCAACACGTTCAGTACCTCTCTGAGGTGATGCCATTCTGGTAGGAGCCCTTGTACTGCCTCCTCTTGTCCACAGGCATTACGTCCAGATAACCACCTGAGTCACTTCGAATTACCCCTGCGTGGATAGCTGCCCTGCATATACTGGAATTCTGCTCAGTGGGACAGAAAAAGGAAATATGGGTCATTTTCTACAGCAGTTGTAACAGAAGAGTGGCTTTATAGCTGCAATAGAGCGACCCAAAGGAACATTTTATTGCTCAGACATTGTTCTTTTATATCTCAGGAGATTTATGTGAGTAATCAATGTTCAAGTATCAACTTAGTTTCAAATGAGTCTCCTAAAATTCCTTAGTGGAAATAAAAGTAGACACAAATCAGACATTTTTTGGCATAATACTGGTATAGAGCTATTAACAAATAATTTGGAAAGTTTTAGTTAAATCAAGTCCAATTAAAAAATCTGAGCAGTTTGAGATCTTGGTAATACTTTAGTTTAGGGTCCAATTCTCACTATTAAGTAGTTGTCTATTAGCATGCATATTAGTAGAATATTGGCTGTTTATTAGTACTTATAAAACACATATTAATGCGTTAGTCTGCATGATCATATTCTACATCCCTTAATCCTACACCAATACCTAAACTTAACCACTACCGTACTAACTATTAATAAGCAGTAATTAGGAGCTTATTGAGACAAAAGCCATAGTTAAAGGGTTAGTTCACCCAAAAATGAAAATTCTGTCATTAATTACTCATCCTCATGTCGGTCCACACCCGTAAGACCTTCGTTCATCTTCTAAATACAAATTAAGATATTTTTGGATGAAATCTGAGAGGTATATGATTCGTCCATAGACAGCAATATAATCAACATTTTTAAGGTCCAGAAAGGTACTAAAGAGATTGTTAAACTAGTCCACGTGACTACAGTGGTTCAACCTTAGTTTTATGAAGCGACGAGAATACTTTTTGTGCGCAAAAAGAAAACAAAAATAACAACTTTATTCATCGTTGCTTCATAACATTAAGTTTGAACCACTGCAGTCACATGGACTGTTTTAACAATGTCTTTAGTACCTTTCTGGACCATGAAAGTGGTGGTTACATTGCTGTCTATGGACAAGTCAGATACCTCTCAGATTTCATCAAAAATATCTTAATTTATGTTTCGAAGATGAATGAAGGTCTTACGAATGTGGAACGACATGAGGTTAAGGTAATTAAAGACAGACATTTTTGGGTGAACTAACCCTTTAATAGTGAGAAATGGACCCTAAACTAAAGTGTAAATCTTTTTTGAAAGTTTAGGGGAGGCACATGTGAGAATACTGTGTTTTTTTTTTCTCAGAAGAAGAATCTGAGAAGCAGAAAACTTTGGTAAAAGTCTGTATATGCTCTCCATTTCATCACATTACAGGCTAGGAGAAACAACTGAGATATTACGGATCTCTTATCATATGTTTCTTAATGATATAATGGTGTTCTAACATAATTAGAAGATTGCAGCGACTTCATAATATTTATAACAGGGCAGAAAGTTGTAAAAAAAAAAGAAAAAAAACTAAGCACTCGTTTACACAGAATCAGAATTTTTCACAGAACAGAATTTTCATGCTTAAAAACACACGTAGGGCAATGTAGGGAAGTGGAAGGATAAAAATTACAATGTCCTCAGACGCATTTTTTTAAAACAACTTCAACTTCTTTGAAGTATCACGTTTTTTTGATCCTGTGTCATGTGCGAGACACTTCGAAAGATGCAAAATGTGAGAGCATTGATCAAAGATGTCCATCTAGTGCATGTTTACATAGAAAAACAACGGAAAAGCAGTGCGGTGGAATGCAAAAACATGTTCTGTGTGAACGGCCCCTTAAATGGGCATGAAGACTTACATCTGAATAATAGCGGGTCCCGATTACTCGGGCATAGCTGTTGTACAAGCAATTACGAGGACAATACAACCTAAAAAAAAAACACATCTTATTAGCTGTTGCATTATTAAACAAAAATTTTTTTTTTCCAAATTTACTACATGGTACCTTGTGTAATCTGTCAATATAATTTTTATTATAAAGTAAGTTCACCTGGGACAGTGTTGGACTGGTTTCTTGAAAGGACAAAATTGTGCCACTGTAGATTCACAATTAACTGCTTTCACTGGAAGTCACAAAACATTTGTTTTTAAATTTCTTTTCGGAAACTCTTGCAACTTTATCTCATTAATAATGATCATACGTGCACTAACCTGGGACGTTTGATACAGTAAAGGCATTGGCACTCTGATTTTTCCTGAGGAATAACATGGAAATAAAATGTAAGAACAATGTTGAACCTACATCGAGCAGCATGAAATAAGCATGTGGGTTCTATGACTTACGCCAGAGTCTGAACTCCATTTTTGAAGGACTTTGAGAATCGTTGCCTTCTGCCCACCCTGGTGACATCCAGCCAGCCTCCATCGTCATCTATTATTCCAGCATGCAAGCCGCTGCCACAAATACTGGATTGCTGGAAAAAGAGCAAAATTAATGAGAGAGACCCTGAGCTGACCACAATCCATCTAAAACTGGATATAGTATAAATCAACTTGTAATCTTGAGAGCTGATCCCACATAAAAATGAAAAGTAATACAAAACTAATGTATTTACCTACCATGTCATAATGACCCGATCCAATTACTTTTCCATAGTTGTACAAGCAGCCTGGTGGGCACTCGTACCTGTTAAAGATTTACCAGTCATGAAAATAATACATGGTAGCATGACCTAACCACATTCTTTTGTAACTGATGTGTGAATCAACCTACTTTACCTGTTACAAGTAGTTCCTTTGCACTGATCACGTAATCTAGTATCACATGCTACTTGCTGAGCTGCAGAAAAATTATATAAAAACAAAGATGTGTTATGTATTTTCTGGTTAACCTTTTAGTAATGGATTATCGTGCTAAATTAGGTGAATACTATTCTCTTTCTTCAATATTAAACTTGTTTCTGCTTGTAAACGTACCCCAAGAGAATGTACATATCTTAGAAACATACATGCCTTCTGATATCACCCAGCAAAGACATTACAGCCCCACCCACTTTTTAATATCTTAAGTCAAACAATGAACTTAAATCAGCTTACACATCTGGGAAGTACTGATGATTTCATTTCTCTCAATGTTCTCATTGGGAGATGGTGTTGTAGTCTCATCCCTGTAGTGAGTGTCGTGGCTTCGGACGGGCTCTGGTTCGATATAGTTATTTTCCTCTGTCTCAGGGGTGTAATGATAATGACTGCCATCATCTGAAGTGAGCACAATTTAATTACATTTTAGAAATGTTACAGCCTTTATAAATGTTAGCTAATTTTTTTTTTCTTCTTTAGGGATGTAAATAGTTAGATCAAATAGTTTAATCAAATTAACTACATAATACAGTGGCCAAAAGTGATATCTGGCCTAGGAGCATTTTCACCCTTTATTATAAAAAAAAATTGTTAAAGATTTTATAAGCATATTGCATAGTTGTGCATTGAGTCAATTGTTTTATTTGTGATAATGCAATGAAACATGCCAAATTGTGCGGACATCATTTTTGGCCAAATGCAAAAACAAAAGAGAACCAACATAATAATAACTTCTTATGTTGTGAGCTTTTGGTTTTTCTATGCCTTTTGTTTTGGGTAGTAAAATAAAACCTGTAGCCTTTTTTGCCAAATAATTTTGTCAGATAAATATCTTAACCAAATATTTAAAAATATAAAAAAATGTCCTCATATTTAATCAAACTTGTATGGTCATTAAAAACAAATATCCCCTTCAGACATTACTTTTGGCCACTACTGTACATTATGATAATGAATCAAAATGATCGTAATTAATCACATATCAATTTGCTGCAAAAAGCCCCCAAATGAAGATAATTCATATACATTGAACTGAAATTGAATTTTCTCTTTCTTTCTTTCTTTCTTTTCATTGTTTTTAATCACACTAAATTAACAAGTTAAGTCTACCGTATATAAATATGTAACAAAAAAAGGAACATTAAACATCAGTTGAGTAATATAGTCAGTTTAGTACCTTTATAGCAAAGGTTGTTTCTGCAACCGCCACCATAGCTGGGTGGGCAGGCAGAGCAAGGGGTCCCGTGCTTGTATGGTGCATGTCCCCACCAGTTACCTCTGAGAAAAAGATGCCAAATGGTAGAAGCTAATAATAGTGCTTTATTACAATTATATCATATTGAAAATGACAAAAAAAAGATGAACATTCTTACGGGGGAGAGTAATTGCAGACCAGATACACGGCTTTGGCCCAGATCATCCCCCATACATTCATGTTGTAGCACACATTGATGGCACAGCCAATTTTGTTGCTTGTGGCCCAAACCAGCTGTGAACAAATCATAATATCACATTTACTATAAATCATATCTCACCTGCTTGATTCCTTGTATCGTCACAAAATTTAAACTATATTATCGTCCAGCTCGAATCTGCTAAATGCGACTATAAGGCATGAAGATATTAAGATATTATAAACATTAACTCTTTCCCTGCCATTGACGGAATTTTCCGGCAATCCAAGTTTTTATTGTTCTACAGTAAGGGCCACTATTATGCATCTTCTGAAAGAGTACAGAATCTCTTGATCAATTATTGATAAAGAAAGTATGCATTAAGCTAGCATAAAATGGTAAAAATGCTGGTGAGGAAAGGGTTAACATTATGATTTTCTGTAAAGCTGCTTTGAAACCATGTATATTGTAAAAATACAAATACTGTACATTTTTCATATTTGTCCTGCCAGAGTTTTGAGGATATTGTTGATTTGGTAATGTGAATGTGGATTTACCTGTGTGTAATGCGTGCAGACCGGTCCAGAGCATCTGTAGGGGCAGTGAGGGTTACACTCTTGTGGATAGGGGTAACTGAAATCTCTCACCTCATCATACCAGGCTTGGACATGAAATGTCGGGGGTCTGTCTCTAAAGACAATCATATTTAAAGCAAACAGTTAATGCACTGCATGAGATCTGCATGAGATGCAATTGTTATTTGATGTGACCTCAATATTGTTTTTATCCATACAGCACCTGCCCCAGTGAGCTCCCAGGTTTTGCCCGATCCGGGTCAGTAGGTGAGACGGTCCATGTTCCCACAGACAAGTGTGTGCCCAGTGCTCAGCACTCCTCTCTAGTTCAGTGTCCCACACCTGTCACAACGTAGAAACACAAGTCAGGTTCACACAGCATAAACGGTTATCAGTCTTGCATTTGAGTGCTAAATACAGTTGCGTTCAAAACAGTTCAGGTAATTACAAGAGTGACAACCTATTTTCAAGAGAATATAACTGTACTGGACAACGTTATTTGCACCCATGTGTCTCATGGGTGTTGCACAATTGTTTCGGTAATTTGGAGACGGAATTAACTATGCGTCACTGTCTTTCACCAACATAGGTTACCAATCCCAAACACTGACTGTGTGAATGCCGGTAACACAGCAGTTGAACCTGTCATAATTTGTGCAGTAAATAAAGGTAAAAGGTCCAGATATTAAAGGCACAATATGTAATTTTTTTAAATTAAAATATCCAAAAACCGCTAGAACGATGTAATATATTTTGTTGACTTGTGTACTTACATTATCCCAAATGTTTCCAAGAATGTTTAAATCCAGAGAAATAAGCAATTTCAACCAGGACACAGACCGTGTCCGTACATCGCCTATCAATGACATTATACCTGCGTTACCCTCGATTTCTGGTTTTATTTTGTAGAAACCATGGTAACACCAAAGACGCTTTAATATATTATGTGTTTTTATTAAATAGGTGAGTAACTGTTTGGATTCATCGACAGAAAACTAATCATTGTTATGTAGTTCAGCACAGTAAGTCTTATTGTTTAAATCTTGTTTTCTTGATTTACCACGAGTACCATGTTTTACCATGCGCAATATTGCTCTAGCTTACTGCAGTGTGCAACAAGTGTCTTACTGCTTCATACAGTAATGTTAATTAATCTTTAACACATTAGCTCATCCATGAATATGATTTATGATTTCCCGTCAGAATCTTTTCCGCCGGCTGTAGATGTGAGGACAACACCTCCCATGATTTCACGAAATCAAGGCGTCATATAGCTACGCCTTTGTTTTGATTAAGTGACCTCTAGCGCCAAAAAACAAAACAAAAAAATTTACATAGTAAAATACCATTTTCCATTGATACAGTAATATACTGTAATACAATGCATTCTCTGTGATATTTTTTACAAATAATATTACCCAGAATGCATTGTAATATACAGAATGCATTGTACTATACAGAAGTAATATACCGTAAAACAATGCATTCTGGGTAGTATTTGTCGACAAATAAAATTACTCAGAATGCATTGTTTTTACGGTAGTCTCAGCCTAAAACGTCACGCCCACGGACCGTTGGCTGAATGTCTGATGCATATGGCACACTTAACTGGAAACGGTTTAGGATTTTCAAAGTCGTCATCTGATTGGTTGAATTCTACAGGATGTCCGGGAGACATGCGTGTCGCATTCTTTAACGATCCACCTGGAAACAAATGCCATGACGCCAAACGCCCTTGTGGAAGAAGAACGCCGTCATGTTTACAACTGTGACAATGAGCACTTACCAGGATCGACAAAACTCTGGATTTTCAAAAGTACGTGACGTTCACGGCTCCATTGTTGCAGTAAACGTTCTTAAATTAATAATTTATTAGACGCAATTGTAATTGTAGGGACATAGACTTTACATTTTCATACTCCAAAACATGATTGGCTGCGTTATATGTCAGTCAAACATCCTCTTGGGCAGTCTTTGGCCAATGAAAGCTACGATAGAGTTCAGACCTTCTGCTATCAGTCTGAAGGTCTGGCTACGCGAGACTATACTCATGGTGTTCCAGACCTGTAAGAAATTGAGGAATGTCTCTTTTGTCCATGCAGTGGAAGTAAATGTGCACCACAGGTTACCAACATTTTTCAAAATATCTTCTTTTGTGTTCCGCAAAAAAAAAGAAGAAGAAGAAAAAAAAAAAGGAAATTCATACAGGTTGACATGAGGGTGAGTAAAAGATAACAGAATTTTCTGGGAGAACTATCCATTTAAAACCCAACAGCAAATGTTAAAGAGCAAAAGCACCTCAAAAAACATTCTTTTGGCATACGGTTGAACCTGCCTATGTACGTCAATGCACGGTTGTTTCTGACCAGTAGATTGATACAAATCTACAAGTAGGCCGGTTGAAGTTAAAAACCATAAAGAATTTGTGTTTCACTAACTTGGGACAAAAGACATTAAAACGGCCATTAGGATCGCCACAGGTTTAAAGTGTTTTGTATGAAAGAATAAGCACAGTGTACTGTTCTGCACAGGGTTCTGATTATTTCAATACACAGCAGCTTAATTTAAAATTACATATACGTAGTTTGCTGCCCTGCGCTAATCTGTTCCATATGTGCAGAGCTGGTGCATTCCATTCCGGCAGTCCTCAACAAATACTACTGCTGAACCACCTTGATAATTCTTTCATATTGCATAATAAATTACCTGAAAATTACCTTGCATTTTAATCTTACTTAGATGCTACTTAGATTGCATTCCTGCTGTTTATGATATTAAAGCAAGCTGTATAAAATATGTCTTGTTGTCATCAACATGCACTTAAAATCAATGTGAATGTAATATCGGTCTTTAAGTCTCATAAAAGCATGGCAAGCTTTCTGCATATGAGCAGAACTAACACAGAGATGCAAAGCCCGCTGGCATTTTATGTGGCCTTTGAGACCCGTCTTGACATTGTTTATTTGTTGTGATGCCTAATTTGCAGTTACAGCGACCATCTGGGTGCATTCCAAGGGAGATATGCCTCCTCTGTGACTCCTTCCACTTCCTTTTCAGAGTAATTACCCAGAGGACTGCGCAGAATGGAGGTAGCTAATGTCTCCTCCCCTACCTGCGCCCCACACAAAGACACATTCTGTTAAACTTTGCTGTGGGATACAGGCAGGTGGGATTTGACAGATTTAACACTGAATTGTTCAGAGTCCCAGAGCGCCACAGATGTTATCAACTCAAAAGTAATTGACTAAGAAGAATGTTTTGAAATGTGTCAGTCGTATGGAATGATCCATGTGCAGTGCAGAGAAATATATATTTTAGGAATAAAAGGAGAACTACTGTTTAGTTGTACACTTATAATAATAGGATGGTCTAAGTTCATTTAGAGTGTTATATTCTATTCTGTTCTTTGATGTGCGAGTCAATATTTGCCTCCATTGCTGCCAACTGCAATGCAGCGGGAAGAAGCAGCNCGGACCGTGTCCGTACATCGCCTATCAATGACATTATAACCGCGTTACCCTCGATTTCTGGTTTTATTTTGTAGAAACCATGGTAACACCAAAGACGCTTTAATATATTGTGTTTTTATTAGATAGGTGAGTAACTGTTTGGATTCGTCAACAGAAAACTAATAATTGTTATGTAGTTCAACACAGTAAGTCTTATTGTTTAAATCTTGTTTTCTTGATTTACCACGAGTACCATGTTTTACCATGCGTAATATCGCTCTAGCTTACTGCAGTGTGCAACAAGTGTCTTACTGCTTCATACAGTAATGTTAATTAATCTTTAACACATTAGCTCATCCATGAATATGATTTATGATTTCCCGTCAGATTCTTTTCCGCCGGCTGTAGATGTGAAGACAACACCTCCCATGATTTCGTGAAATCAAGGCGTCACAAAGCTACGCCTTTGTTTTGATTAAGTGAACTCTAGCGGCCAAAAAAAAAAGAAAGAAACAAATTTACATAGTAAAATACCGTTTTCCATTGAAACAGTAATATACTGTAAAACGATGCATTCTCTGTGATATTTTTTTACAAATAATATTACCCAGAATGCATTGTAATATACAGAATGCATTGTACTATACAGAAGTAATATACCATAAAACAATGCATTCTGGGTAATATTTGTCGACAAATAAAATTACCCAGAATGCATTGTTTTTACGGTTTTAATGGAAAACTGTTTTTACTGTGTACATTTGTTTTGTTTTTTTACAGCTATTTTTAGTGTACATTTTGTGCCTTTAAAGGGATACTTCACCCAAAAATCATTTACTCAGGGTAGTCTCAGCCTAAAACATCACGCCCACGGACCGTTGGCTGAATGTCTGATGCATATGGCACACTTAACTGGAAACCCTTTAGGATTTTCAAAGTCGTCATCTGATTGGTTGAATTCTACAGGATGTCCGGGAGACATGCGTGTCGCATTCTTTAACGATCCATCTGGAAACAAATGCCATGACGCAAAACGCCCTCGTGGAAGAAGAACGCCGTCATGTTTACAACTGTGACAATGAGCGCTTACCAGGATCAACTAAACTCTGGATTTTCAAAAGTATGTGATGTTCACGGCTCCATTGTTGCAGTAAACGTTCTTAAATTAATAATTTATTAGAACCACACCAGTCTGTAATTGTAGGGACATAGACTTTACATTTTCATACCCCTAAACATGACGCGAAACAAAACAAATTGTGATTGGCTGCGTTACATGTCAGTCAAACATCCTCTTGGGCAATCTTTGGCCAATGAAAGCTACAATAGAGTTCAGACCTTCTGCCATCAGTCTAAAGGTCTGGCTACGCAAAACTATACTCATGGTGTTCCAGACCTGTAAGAAATTTTGAGGAATGTCTCAATGTTTCTTTTGTCCATGCAGTGGAAGTAAATGAACACCACTGGTTACCAACATTTTTCAAAATATCTTCTTTTGTGTTCCGCAAAAAAAAAGAAAAAAAAAAGAAAAGAAAAGGAAATTCATACAGGTTGACATGAGGGTGAGTAAAATATAACAGAATTTTAATTTCTGGGAGAACTATCTATTTAAAACCCAACAGCAAATGTTTTAAAGAGCAAAAGCACCTCAAAAAAACATTCTTTTGGCGTATGGTTGAACCTGCCTATGTACGTCAATGCACGGTTGTTTCTGACCAGTAGATTGATACAAATCTACAAGTAGGCCGGTTGAAGTTAAAAACCATAAAGAATTTGTGTTTCACTAACTTGGGACAAAAGACATTAAAACGGCCATTAGGATCGCCACAGGTTTAAAGTGTTTTGTATGAAAGAATAAGCACAGTGTACTGTTCTGCACAGGGTTCTGATTATTTCAATACACAGCAGCTTAATTTAAAATTACATATACGTAGTTTGCTGCCCTGCGCTAATCTGTTCCATATGTGCAGAGCTGGTGCATTCCATTCCGGCAGTCCTCAACAAATACTACTGCTGAACCACCTTGATAATTCTTTCATATTGCATAATAAATTACCTGAAAATTACCTTGCATTTTAATCTTACTTAGATGCTACTTAGATTGCATTCCTGCTGTTTATGATATTAAAGCAAGCTGTATAAAATATGTCTTGTTGTCATCAACATGCACTTAAAATCAATGTGAATGTAATATCGGTCTTTAAGTCTCATAAAAGCATGGCAAGCTTTCTGCATATGAGCAGAACTAACACAGAGATGCAAAGCCCGCTGGCATTTTATGTGGCCTTTGAGACCCGTCTTGACATTGTTTATTTGTTGTGATGCCTAATTTGCAGTTACAGCGACCATCTGGGTGCATTCCAAGGGAGATATGCCTCCTCTGTGACTCCTTCCACTTCCTTTTCAGAGTAATTACCCAGAGGACTGCGCAGAATGGAGGTAGCTAATGTCTCCTCCCCTACCTGCGCCCCACACAAAGACACATTCTGTTAAACTTTGCTGTGGGATACAGGCAGGTGGGATTTGACAGATTTAACACTGAATTGTTCAGAGTCCCAGAGCGCCACAGATGTTATCAACTCAAAAGTAATTGACTAAGAAGAATGTTTTGAAATGTGTCAGTCGTATGGAATGATCCATGTGCAGTGCAGAGAAATATATATTTTAGGAATAAAAGGAGAACTACTGTTTAGTTGTACACTTATAATAATAGGATGGTCTAAGTTCATTTAGAGTGTTATATTCTATTCTGTTCTTTGATGTGCGAGTCAATATTTGCCTCCATTGCTGCCAACTGCAATGCAGCGGGAAGAAGCAGCAGCAGCAGCAAACCATAGACGGTTCTAAGAAGTGTCAGGTCATATTTGGCCAGAAAGCAATGCGAGGTCTGGCTGAGTGCCACGTATAGTAGGTGAGCCACAGAACGTGGGAAGGAGAAGCAGCATTTTGGCCTCCCTGATGTACCTGATGAACTGTTTGTTATAGACCACAAACTTGACTGTAGTTCAGTGTGTTTGAATGCATTTGTGCAAAGTGCGGTTATGGTGTGGTACCCAATACTGGTTGGCAGAGCCATCTGATAAATTTATAAGCCCCCTAATGACCCCAGTATTGTATAAATAGACTTTTAACCCACAATTCAAAGGAAAAGTTGTACTTCAGCACCATTTTTAAATCCTTTTCAAAGTCACATGACATCTTATAGAAGGTTTTTGCATTTGCAGTAGTTTTTGAAATACATTTGATATTTTCTTCGACCTCATGTAGTTTGATTTAATGAATGATATATTAGTAGTACCATATTAATTATTTTTAAGTTATTGGTAGCTGCCAGTAAAACACATGTGAACAATTAATGCCCATATTTTATTTAATATCAATTCTGTTATGATGTCTAAATTCACTTGTACCAGAGAAAACAACTGATTTAGGTTTTTAGTGTTTTAGGTAAAATGTCATTCAGACAAAATGATAATGTAGACAATTTGCAGTGACTATATGGCAGGTAAAAGTCATTCTGCAGCAATATATATTAGAACATGATAAATCTGTGTAGTTTAGGAACATGATTCAGCAGGATTGTGACTGAGAGAGAATTGTGTGATCTTACCATGTACTCCATGTTTGAGGCAGGGGGGTACACTTGACCCCTAAGCTTATTATGTAGGTCAAGAATGAGTTGCATATCGCTCTGTGAAATTGCTCTCTTGCCTCTTGGCTTGGATTGCCACCATGCCTCATCCTTATCCATGTATTTTTCCAGGATGGCTTCTAAGTGGGTGGCATTGGGAATGACCATGGAAACCACCGTTTGGACAATCACAAGCAGCACAAACCCACTAAATAAATCTTCATGTCCACACTTCATGTTTCCTTCACAACTGTCACCTACAAAATCCAGTGGTATCTGCCCTCTGCCTGTGAAATCAAAATGATTGAAATCAGATCTAAACTTTAACGCACATTAATGTATACTTTTATATTTTTGTATAAAATTTGTACATAATGTGATATAACAGAATTAGATAATATAATATAATTAGATTTGATTTGAGTGCATTGATTCGCATGGATGCTCAGCAATAGATCAGTTCGTACAAGCCTGACTAAAAACTGCTGCTTCAGCATTTTCATAACTAAGGTGATTGTTTTTCACTTATCAAAGACTTGTGTACGCCTTTTGCCACATACATGCAATATTTCATACGGTCGTGTCTGCATTAAAGCTAACCACAAAAGTCTTTGAAGTCTGCAGCATCTTCAGCTATATTATGAGTATGCTAGACTACCTCTCAAGAAATGAATATTAATCTTACTCGAGTTACCCTTGTGTAACGTTTGACATATGGTAGAAGAAATGTTAAGTGTTCTTTATACTGAAATTAAGCAGCATTTTACCTTATGGGGTTCCGCGCGTGGAAGTTTAGCTCCGGTGTTGACCTACTGAAATAATGTTTCTTTGAAGTTTTTGCATTTCAAATAGATGAGTCCTTCTGTTTTGATCTGCTTGTAAGTTTCTTTATTAATGAGTCATCATAAGTCATTGCCAGGCAAAATAATGAACGTTCAAATGTTTAAATTTGTGATGCTGCTTTTCTCATTTATAGTGGACTTTTAAGCCACGCCCACAAGCACACCGCCACACCCACAGCACAGAAGCGTTTAGGTATATATACCGGAGCATTTGCCTGTATTTCTAGTAATCTAGTCAGAGTGAACAAAGAACTAACGTATTATTATTTGTGTTTATGTGTTTTAGTGTTTTTTGTTTGTTTTTTGTAAATGCCATAATTGCAAACATTTTTAATACTGCCATATCCATACTCATTTTTATACTCAAGTATGAAGTGCATATCTATCTATCTATCTATCTATCTATCTATCTATCTATCTATCTGTCTGTCTGTCTGTCTGTATCTGTCTATCTGTCTGTCTGTCTCTATCTGTCTGTCTGTATCATCTATCTATCTATCTGTCTGTCTATGTGTCTGTCTATCTATCTATCTATCTATCTATCTATCTATCTATCTATCTGTCTGTCTGTCTGTATCTGTCTATCTGTCTGTCTCTATCTATCTGTCTGTCTATCTATCTATCTATCTATCTATCTATCTATCTATCTATCTATCTATCTATCTGTCTGTCTGCCTGTATGTCTGTCTGTCTGTCTGTATCTGTCTATCTGTCTGTCTCTATCTGTCTGTCTGTCTGTATCATCTATCTATCTGTCTGTCTGTCTGTCTATCTGTCTGTCTGTCTGTCTATCTATCTATCTATCTATCTATCTATCTGTCTGTCTGTCTGTCTGTCTGTCTGTCTGTATCTGTCTGTCTGTCTATCTGTATCTGTCTGTATCTGTCTATCTGTCTGTCTCTATCTGTCTGTCTCTGTCTGTCTGTCTATCTATCTATCTATCTATCTATCTATCTATCTATCTATCTATCTATCTGTCTGTCTGTCTGTATCTGTCTATCTGTCTGTCTCTATCTGTCTGTCTGTCTATCTATCTATCTATCTATCTATCTATCTATCTATCTATCTATCTATCTATCTATCTATCTATCTATCTATCTATCTATCTATCTATAATTTGACATTTTGCTGTACAGTATTGTGTAACTGTGTCACATGCCAAACAAACACTAGATGGCAGCATTGAGTGATTTTTTTTAAACCTTCACTATATGGAATGAAAGTTTGAGCTCCGTGAACTCTGAATATTGTCCATGAACATGAAATTTGGGCTGGATGATTATATTGATTAAATTTATACAAAACACAACTGATTTCTACAGCTTGAATTTTATTTTGAGAAGGTGTATGTCACATAATAATCTGGTATTTCTGGCCAAGTCACATAATATCAGGTACTTTTTCGTGTAGTCTTAGTACAGAACGAGTTCCCTTTAGAGGTATTCTTTACAATGTGCACATCTGTGAAAGAAGTCATGCAATTGCTAAAGGAAGATTTTCTTTAGTGTGAAAAATAATGATCGGCAGAGAAGCCATTTAATGTATGCAGTGGTTTTGACCTATATTTTGCTGAGAGAGCTGAATTGTTCTGTTTGTTATTTGGTGGTGGAGAGGGGGAAGTCTTTCAGTTTCTTTCTGCTCACATCCACAGCCAATATTGATGTTTTGATGTATTATAAAAACAGGGGTGTGTTGTTTTTTTCCTGAGCAAACATACTATTGGTTTACCATTGCTCATATTTCAGCTTTATCAACATACAGAAATGTTGAGAATGTTTTCACCAGATCAGTCTTGCACAGTGATCAGGAATATTTTCAGGTGTATCAAAACTATTATAATCGAGTCCTGCAGATTTGAAGACAGCTCTGAATTGTTCAACAGAACCAGAAGAGAAAGGCATATAGCCTATTTGAAGTTACACAAGAGGTTAAAAAAAGAACAAATAATAAAAAAAAAAGATCTGGAAAGTGGATGAGGAGAATCGTTGAAGAACTGTACAGGAAAACTGGAACCATTTAGCTTCATAGACACACATGTTTACACAATCAATAAAGGTCATGTAGTGCAGCAGCCTCTGAAAGACACTGAAACAAAGTGAAGCAACATGTGCCAGGAAAATCTTAGAAATGTGTTTCCAAATGAACCCAATACATCTCTCGAACTTGAAGAAATGTCAGTGTGCATTTGTAAATACATCTTAAATGCAAAGTCCACCAAATCTACAGTAAACTTAAAACGATCTATTTGTAATCAATGACTCTTCTTTTCACACACATCCAGTGACCAGTGCACCTTAAACTGTACCAAAATGCCTTTAAGACAAGTCATTTCACTCGGCGGCCATTTTAGAAACGCCTCTCGGGCATGCAAGTGCAGCTCCTATCTCTTTGAAGTGGGGAAACATAAAATTCTCCAAAGCTGTTCACCAAGCTTTCGATTAAATTTCATATTTGAAATAATTAAAGAAATCTGACAACAACTGCGTCATAAACTTTGTTTCTAAACGCTCGAATCATGACAAAAAAAAAGAACTTTTCAGACTGGATCAAGCTAATGCGCATGCGCAGAACCGGAGCTTCTAACGGCAGCTGCAGTGACGCGTGACTTTACCAATCGGCGATTGAATCTAATTTAGAAGGCGTGACTTATTCCGCCATTTTGTGCGTTGCACTTTCTCACATTCATAATAATAGAAGTGCACTGTCTTTCTATAAAGCCTTTGACTGTACCCAAAAACAAACACTCACAAGTAGTAAAGTCTTCTTTATTATATTTTCAGAACAAAACTGTAGAAACACTTAAACTACACCAACTGCATATTGGGTCACAGTGCAATATGTGCTATATCTTGTGTATAGGGTGATAAGTTAATTTAAGGGCATACAATCTACATATCTCATTTAAAGAAGAAGAAGAAGAAGAAAACACCGCTACTATGTGCTGGGAATGTATAACAAATATCTGTTATTAATCATCTCAGTGAGCCACCAATTGAAAGAACTGTTAGTTAAGATATGCTGGCACAAAATAATGTATTATATATCATACAAATTCATGAAATTACACATTCATATAAATTTAATAGCTTAGATGTATCTCCTCTCTCCTAGAGAACTAAAAAACTAGGATGTGGGGTTAGGTAGAGGTCACAATCTGAGGTCATGTGAGTATAACCATGGCAACATTACTGTTCAGCAAACATTGTGTAAAGAGAAAAGCAAATCAAATTCAGATTAGCAATCCTTGACACAGAAGAGCACCATTCCATGATCATTTATCATGAACTGCCGAACTACAGTTAAATGTAACACACACACACCACAACATATAATATAACAGAACTTTACATGACCAAATAAAAAGGTTGAAAATACATTCAACATTATCATTACAAAAACCTCAGAGCGGGTTTTGCTACTGAAAATACATGGACAGCTATAAAAACACAAAATAGCTTGAATGTTTTATGTCTAAGCACCTTGGAAAAACCCTGACGTAATGGACTTAATGTGTAGGCTATAAAAGTGGAATATAAACATTATTATATAGAGTGATCAGTACAGACTTGATCTGTGCACCAGAAGAAAATATAACTACTATCCATGAGCATCAATATGATGGCTGATACTAAAACAGTCATGTTAAGATTGTATTAACATTAGCACCATTTCTGGAATCGATAGTATCATCACATACAAAAAAGCAGCTAAATCTGCTGTACAAAATGCATATAGATTTAAAAAGATATATTACACAGCACATCACTGTAAAAATGCACTCAATAGTGTTAAACATCTGACAGACAGCTTATTTAAACCAGTACATGAAGTTTGAGTTGACGGCAGGAAAGCACATGTTGTTGCTGCATGAACCTCCGTAGCTTGGAGGACAGGCTGAGCATGGCACACCGACTCTGTAAGGTGCTTCGCCAATCCAGTTGCCCCTAAAAAAAGGATTATTTTAAAAATATGTCACAAAGACTTTAGTTATGTTGCTGGCATTATCAGACTAAGAATGGTACTCTGTGCTCTTGTAGGGTGTAAGATCTGGCTAGAGTCACAAAACATGACTAACTTTGGGGAATAATTGCAGACCAAGTACGTTGCCTCCCTCCACACGGCACCCCACACTACCATATTGTAACAGGTTTGGATGGCACATCCAACTCTGTTTGATGACGCCCACACCATCTGTAACATTCAGATAGCATCAGACATGCCAGTTTTTACTGTTTGCTTAATCTGAATTATGACTTGCAACCAAACTCACTTGGGTGTAATGTGTGCACATGGGTCCATAACAGCGCATCGGGCAGCGGGGATTGCAGTCACGCGGGTAAGGAAATGCATAATCTCTGACCTCATCATACCAAGGTTTAACCATTTGAAGAATGGAGCGATAACTGGCAGGAACAGAAACAATTTGGGTGCAATTTAGGAAAAAAAAAAACAGAATTATGCACTGGACTGTATCCAAAACACAAAATTCTGGTCTGGCCTGTCGCCTCGAGTCTTGTTCATTGTTTGTAATTTGATAATGCTGACTTAAGTGACATTTCAAGTCTTTAATAAGCACCATTCTTCTTTATTCAAGGAACAATAAAGATCTGCAAGGTTGTTCTGTGTCAGTAGTAAACAACTGTTCACCTCCAAGACTTACTTGCCAGTTCGGACTGATAGGTTTTGACCCAGATATCGGAGAAGGTAAGGAGGTCCATGTTCCCAAAAACAGGTAGCTGCCCAAGCTTCTGCTGACCTGGCCAGGCCTTCATCCCAAAGCTAAAATATATATAAAAACATAATAATTGTTAATTGTGTGCAATAAAAAAATAATTATTATTATTTTTACAATTTTACCATGGAGGAAAGCATATAAAATCCATGTCAAATAAGATGAAACTGCCCAACAAAATATTTTTTTTTGAGGGACAAACTAGGATTAAATATATCTGGTCATGTGACTAAATGTTCACATGAAATCACAGTAGGCTTTTGTTCGATTTCATGCAGCGCCACAAAGATCGGCTGCTGCCTGACAAAAGCAATGCATTCTGGTTAGAAAATTTGTCCGACTTTGATCGGCGCTGCAGCCGCCTTACGATCACATGTGCCATCGAAGTACCGCAAGAACAAAACGAGACCAGCTGCCTAGGTCAGGCACTGCAGTTGCTCAAAATCGGCCAAGTACAGGTCTCTGCAGGACAGTAATAGGAGTTACCAGATCAGTGGGCGAGGCCATAAAAAGAGGGGTGTTTTTGAGAGCGTTACCTGATTTGCCCACATCAGAGTGTGGATAGGGTTTAGGGGTGGGGTTCGGGTAAAGGGGATTATTTTCATTGCATGATTTATAAACACCCACCAGTTTGAAAACACCCACAAATTCAGAAACGCCCACTTTTGCTCTGCAGAGACCTGTTGCAAAAATCGCATGGTCTGCCATGAATGATGTTGGTTCAGCACACTACGAAAAGCACGAAAGTGTTCGACCTGATGGCCGTCTCTGGCCCTGTCCCAAATGGCACCCTAAACCCTCACGGTCTTCCTCTGAGTCCGCACTTTCACGACGTAATGCCGCTTTGACCGCTTTTTCGCGAACTTCCCAAACACTTCCCCTCGGGGGAATCCCTGTCGCCATTTTGAAGTGCGTTCCACTTTGTGAAGTGGACGAGGGAAGTTTATATGGACAGACCCTCGAGTCTACTTCATATGTACACTTCAGGCAGCTCCATAACCCACAATGCAACACGATTATGACGTCACCGCATATTGAGTTTAATTTACCCCACCACAAACAATTCCATGATATAATAATTATTTTTTTAAACATTTAAAACACACATATATATAGAATGCTGTATTAAACAATTTTGTAAAGGGGAAAAAATAAATAATAAGTCAGCTCCGTTGCGGATTCCAAGTGATCAAGGGCTTAGGACGTTCCAGTTCAGCCCATTGCATAGGTTCCGCCAGAAGTGGGCACTCGTGCAACGTAAGCAATGATGTACATCCGAGTCAACGAGACCGAGGGAAGGGCGTTTAAAAAATGAACTGGAACGCAGCCCATAAGTGCACATGAAGTGTGCCATTTGGGACAGGGCCTCTGTACTCCTCCCCCACCTGCAACCGACAGATCTCGCCAGCTGGTGGCAGGCTAGTAGTTCATCTCGAACAAGCCTAGTGATCTCATGTGAGTCACATGACCAAAGATGTTTAATGCCATATATATATTATAGATATATATTAGTGCTGTCAAACGATTAATTGCATCCAAAAAAAAACTTTGTTTACATAATATGCAGTAAGTGTGTGTACTGTGTATAATAATTATGTATATATAAATATACACACACATACATGTATTTATTTAAGAAATGTATACATCATTCATATTATATATATATATATATATAT